>CABFOQ010018900.1:7635-22032 GCA_900660455.1 Gephyroberyx darwinii
ATGCTAACCTTTAAAGGATGCTTTGTGCTATTCATGTAGTATGTGTATGTACATACAGGCATGCACATGCATTCATTCTTTTACACATGGTTACACACACACATGCATGGATGTGTGCATGCATACACACGCGGGTGTGTTCACATGAATACACACGTAGATTCACACCTAATCAGTTCCACTATATGAGGGTAATGTAGAGAATAGAATGACAGAGAGAGTATATATCCTACTCTAGATACTGTGAGGTTCTGCCTCTCATGAGGGGATGATATTTGGTCAGTGCCATAATGACAATGGGCAAATGTAGTGAGAAAAACACGATTATAAGATAAATCATGGATATAAATATGGAGCAGACATATGTACCAGTAGATGTTTAAGTATAAAATATGCATTATGTACTGCTAACCTTTTAATTTCGTCTTGATTTTTTGAAACCAAGCCTTTTTACTGCTCCCATTTGTTCAGCCAAATCCCAGCAAGTTGTTCCGATGCACACACTAATCTGGCGTCACGCTTGTAGCGGGCGTAGCCAAGGCTGGACAACAACATAGATGGGAAGTTCCTGACTTTGCGCACCCGGGCGGTGGGACCGATGTGGACACCTATTGGTCAACTCGCTCGGTGCTTGAGGCCAGAGTGAGCGGGGTGTGGAGCAACAGATGCCGCGTTGAGAAATAAGCCTTTAATGCCCCCAGGGCTCAGGAAAGGGTAACTACACACTAACTCACAGGAAAGACTTAAATGAAACCTTAACGCCACTCATCCGTGTGTCTCCTCCGGCGCTGCCAGCGCGTCGCGGACCCTCTGGAAATATCTCACCTTTACGCGCGAAACGGCAGTTTACGCGGTAAAAGTACGGTGCTTTTCATCATTGAACGACACCGTGGAATAGATCCACTCAAATGCTTTGAGAGGTCAAAGCAAATCTCATGGCATGCCGGTCCATGTCTTCTTTACTGCAGCCAGGTGAACCATACTTTTAACTGTCCATTTCAACCGTGGAGCGACCGCTTTCACCACCATGCCGCCCAAGAAAAAGGTAAACATTTTCCACATTTTTGTGTGTATGTGCGCGCGTGCGGGTGCGTGTGTGTGCTGAGCAGGAAGGGTAGGAGAATGCACCATCTGTTGCACTGAGCGTTAATCCTTGTGTGAGGCCTTTCCACATCATTGCACTGTGGACTAGGACAGGCACAATGCTCAGGGCAGATAGAGATGCATATAAACATGCATGTGTGGGGCACGTGCTCAGGGAAAAACCGCAGCATCTATAGGCAAACCTCAAGCAGAGGATTATAGAGATCTACAGAGCTACAGAACAAATGGGCTGTAAAGAATATCTCGAGGAATACCCAGTTCTTAGTCTTTACCCCTCCTTCACATATTCTATTAGGCTACATCCCACAAGACTGAACTCCCCACCTGGGCTTCAGGAACACAAACTCAGTAGAAGTTTGTGCATCTTTGCATTTTTTCACTACATGTTAATTGTAAATGTTAACAAAGTTTACATTGTTGACAGTAGGGTATACAATCAAGTCACACAGACATACCTATGAGCCATCAAGACACATGATTTGCTGAAAAATATTTCTCACCCTTATGTCTAGAATATAATATAATAGAATGGAATAGAATAGAATAGAGTAGATTTTCAGTTACAGTTTCATTATTCAGTACAGCACCCTGGCAGCTCCTTTGCCAGAAAAAACATTGGCGATTTATTTCACGTCTTTGAAATCTGAATAGCTACAGTAATGAGAAAAAGCGGTGAGATTGATTGATTGCTTGGTGAGGAACCTTGGATGTCCCGCTGTCTTGTATCGCAGCGTGCTAGTTAGTGCTGGCCCAGTGCTTGTTACCCAGAATAGGAAAAGCCTCTTAGTAGCTGTTAGTGGGGCATTACATCCAGATACCTCCTCTCCTCCCCGGCAGGAAGTGGGGCAAGGTATTGGGGCTGTCTGGAAAGTTCTAGCGGAAGACTGAGACTGTAGAGTAGTTTCATTTGGATCAGGATGGTCCGCTAGGATTGGATTACTTTCTTGGTTATTTCCGACAGTACGCATCTATTTGTTTGTGTATATGCTGCCAATATTTTTTCTTCTCTCATTGCAGAAAAGTTACATTTACAGCCATAATGGTGCTCGGATAATTACTTCTGTGCTATGAGAAGTGATCATCACAGGAGTTGACAAAATGCTTTTCACCCCCCACCCCCTGGCCTGGCATCTGTGAACTATAGATTAAATATATCTGTTACAGGACCCAAGCAGGCCAGGCATTAAGTAATATAGATATGAATGCAGCTGTTGTATCGCTATCTGATGCCAGGGAACACAGGCGGTCCAAGCAGTATTGTTGGCTGGCTGCAAGGAGTTTGCATTTGTCTCTCTCTCTCTAAATCCTGGATTGACGCATGCTATCTTAATCTCCTTACTCAGAGACAATCATGACACAGAGCGATGGAGAGAGAGACTGAGAAATAGAGGGAGGGGCCCAAATGCACATTGCTCTTTCCTGTTTAATAATTCTTCCAATTTTATTTTGTATTTTGTTCATCCTATTTTTTTCTGTTCAAATGTGCACAGTCTCTCTAGGACTTTCCAATAGTAGCTGTGAGTGAGTAGATGACTGTGTGCTTTCTCTCAATACAATCTCTCGTTGCACACCGACTGTAAAATGATATAGAATTGATAATACAGAGATTGCAGAAGTTACAAAATGGATTGTTGTATTATTTCCACATTTATGGACCGAGTGTGACCTGATCACAGACAAAATGAAATGAATCAAAAAGGAATTCACTTTAATAAGGTACACACGTGAACTCTTCCTTTACTTTGAAACCACAAACTGGCGACAAACCCATCATTCCAAATAATGATCAAACCCATATTAACCTCATATATGACAAGTTATATTTAGTGCGATTGAGATACCCTGCCACTTTCAATCTATAATTGGAATTCTAAAGGGCTGTAATGTAGCCTTTAACTCCAGAGACTGTGGTTCGTGCCAAAGTAAAAGTGAAGGTGCCAGCCTGGCCATATCTGCTCTACGTTAGCATCAGGCAGAGGGCAAGATGCCAGTCTCCTCCAGACAGATGATGCGAAACAGCTGATAAGGCAGGACTTGGAGAAAACTGGATCCAAACAAACATTGTGTGTGAATTAGCACATTGATAATGACCAACAGCAGCAGGGTGATCATTTCCGCGCTGAATAACGCAGAGAAGTAAATGAGCATCGGCTAAATGTAACAGGACAGAGTTATCAGATAAAGCATCGGTATTCCTCTGCCATAGGAGTAGCCACCAGAAAACCATTTATAGACGAAAATGAGGAATATGGGATCACCTGGGCTCAGCGCCAGCAGCTCATTGAAGGGCCGACAGGAAATTAGTCACAATTAGATTAGTGACTCCACAGCCCATAACGCTTTGTTGTAAAGGGTATTTGGGAAGCAGGCAGTATTTTGTCCTTTTTGATGCGTGTCCCCTGTCGCGCATGCACCTTATTTATTCAGAGATTGTAGTCTTCTACATCATAATATATATTACCCATAAAAATCCGTATGCATACATATACAACTCTAGCAATCAGTAATGAAACTCAGGACACAGGACGCTGATCCCTTAGTCAGCACATCTTTCACTCTGATTACAGAAGGCACTATCACAAACTGGGTCTTTTATACTTTGATGTTTGATCATAAAGCTACCTGCTCCCACCCCCCTGCTCCCTTTCTCTTCCCTCAGATGAATTCACACACACACACACACACACACACACACACACACAGCAGAGCATGCTTGAATTCTTTTAGAGGGTTCTCAGGTGGCGCTTATATGTTTTCTACTGGACCCAAGCAGACCTTTCAAAAAGACATCTGACGGCATCTGTTGCTGCTACCTACATTGGTATATCGGATGCTTTCATGGGTTTTCAACGTAGGTGTAGGCCATTGTATCAACACCTATTCAATGTCAAAATGTTTGCTGGGAAGCTCAACCCACCACATGTCTCTGAAAAACACCTCCTAGATAGATTTGGTTCAGGTCTTGATATTTTATTGTAGCCACCTCCTCTGTGCAGGATCCTATATGCAGATACTGGCTGTGGAGGCTTTCAGTATTTGCACGCCTTGGGTAGTCTTCAGTAGAATAAAACAGAAAATTTGTTGACGAGTGGGTTTCTGCATTTGGGATGGTGTTGCTCAAATGTAAATGCTGAACTCTCAAAGGTTATAGGAATATCATATGTTTATGCTGTTGTATTAGAGTAAATCACAGAAGCATCTAACATATTGATTATTCAGGAGTCCAAATTGGACCAAGTTAGTGAGGATAGGAGTGTAAAAGTCAGGGTTGAGTCAAATTCACTTTCACTGCATTACATTTAGGCAGTCGGTGTCTATTGGCATGGGAACGTCAGTACATTCAACCTATTAAGAGGTAATTGAGAATGAATGCTCTGTCATTAGTCAGTGATGTGTAATTCCTAGTCACATTTTGAATTGATTGGATTGAAAGTGGATTGACCCCGACCCCGGTCCTCCACTCACACTCTTGGCTCCATCCTGTATTCTCCTGTGGCAGGAAAACCTCATGATGTCCTTCAGTGTGACTTGTCTGTTTCATTGCATTTGTTTAATGTTAGTTGCTTCAATATTTTCTTTTTTTTGGTCTTAATTACATATATATTTATTTATTAAAATAAACCATCAGTTGGAGGGAGTTGCAGAGCACCGGCTTGTGATGATTCATGGCTGATCTGAATCACCACAGATTTACTAATGTAGCCATGTAATCCTGCATGGTGAATGCATTTGCCAGGGCAGTGGATGGTGGCAGTGACATGGTGCATCCACAAACCAGTAGGGACGAACTGCCAAACTACATCTTACTGCCACTCTAAAAGCCCGAGGTCACAAGGTGCTCAGTTACCATGGACTGAAGGCACCACAGATCTTCTCATGGTGGAGTCGTGGGGTACTGGTGAGGAAAGACTTCCACCTACTTAGCTTTTTATAGCTAACGATAATGTCTAGCTAGCAGCAGCACCTGGGGAGCAGCAAGCAAGTAGCAGGTATGTGGTAGAGCAAGTAGCAAGCATGTGTACAGCATGTACCACTCAACACACTAACACAAACAGACTTTTATGTGGATTTCCTTTATGCTTTAAACTTTTTGGTGATACTGGACAAAAGTCTGCAGTGTGTGAGAAGCATTCACCGAACATTCAGGGTGAGAAAGCATGCTCTTTCTCTCTCTCTCTGTTTGTCTCTGGAAAACACTTTATGTGACTGGCATGTAAGCGTATCTATCATTTGTTGTTCGACGGCTCCGACTGTGAGAAGTACAGTAGCAGTGGTGGTGAACACGTGCCAAGCTGACCCAATTATACTGTCATTCTGTATGGAGATGTAACTGTCACTTCCATAACGCCTCTATGGCTCTCCGATTGAGTTAGATGTGCTAATGAATTGCTGTTTGTCCCTTCAATTAGTCGATGGCGATACTGTTGCTTGTGGAGCAGCTATTCATCGTTTTGCAGTTGTGAATAGGGGTATACTCCCTCCAACTGTAAGAGTTATAGGGGCGGAGTTGACTGTGATCATTTTTTTATGCATTTCTCGTAGGATCACGGTGTACGGGTTACAACGGGAGAGGTATTTCATCAATGGGAGTCATCTATGCTTAGGTTGCATATTTCTTTAAATGGTTTCCATGGAAACATCTCTCCATATGTTCAAGGAGTGTGCAGTATAGGAACAGTGTCTTTAGTGACAACAGTGTAAACTATTTGCTGCAAGTGATAATTGTTATGCACGTTCTAGTATCCTAAGCTTGGCATTCTGCCAATGAAGAACATTTAATCAGGGGATGTCAGGAAAGACAAAAAATCAGGCCAGGCATATATCGGAATCAAAACCTCTGGATGAATGGATGACTCATATTCCACATATATATCCATATCAACCCTCTCTGGACTTTGGCGGAAGGTACAGTAGCAGCAGCATCATTGAGAAAGCAGGAAGGCATTTTGCTCTGATTTGCCATTATCATAGGGACCCAGTGTATATTAAAATGTTCCTCAAATCTCAAAATAATGACATGAAAGGGTCATAGTGAGTAAAGTATCCAAAGCAGGGGCCCCCAAATTCTTTCACATCAAGGACCCCCAAAAGGAGCATTTGACCGTGGACTCCCATTTGATAAGATTTTACCTGAAGGAACCCAATCTGAGATGATTTGTCTGAGATGATTTGTCTATGATTTAGTTCTGTCTATACTGTAGGTAGGGAGGTAACAACACTGGGGAGTGAAACTTGTGAGTCATCGTGATACAGTCTTTTTTTTGACTAACTTCTAGGCAATGAAATTACAGTGAAACTACTGAACTATTCCTCATTTTGCTGGGAACTCTCTGGAGCCTGACCTCAAGTGGTTCCCTACTTTGGGAACCATAATCTGAAGTATCACTTTTTTCTAATATCTCATATCAGACTTGTTTTCGTTCTGCCTTTCTTTTTAAAATCTTTGATCTGAACGTACCTTCAATCTCGGATAGACTTTCCTTGAGACCGAAGCCAGAGTGTGGTTTGTAGTTTGAACGGGATGCTATGGGCTAGCCAGCTGGCTCCTGGTGACCCAATGGCTTTGATTACTTTAGTTTGGGGATGGGCTCCATCTCCCCAATCAGACGCTCTTTTCCTAATGCGATCCCCTGGCGCGTTCTGAAAGAGCTGTGTAAACGCTTTTGAGTGAGAAAGGAGTCACCTTCAGGTAGTGCCTGAGAGAGGGACTTTGAACATGGCTTTACTTGCTCACCCTCCCACCATCCTTCTCCTCTACTCTCCTTGGCCCACCCTCTAAGCCACGTAATCACATTAATGGGTTGGGACGGTTCTCCAACAGGCTGCATGGACTGAGAGAGAGAGGGAAGAGCAAAAGGGAAAGGCAGTGGAGATTGATGGAGGGATGAAGAAGTAGGGATGAATGGTGAAAGGAGGTTGTGAGTTTGAAAAAATGACATACTGAGTACAGGGGGTGACCAAAATATACAAAATAGGAAGTGCTATGTATACAGGTTAGAAATTGTGGGTGATACAGGTCTGAAAGAAAGAGCCAATTCATCCTACTGAACTGCCCTACGATGTTATTGCAATCCTTTTATTTTATAAAAAATTTCAAAAGCTGCTCTTTTAAAGCCCCTCGATGCAGAGCTACATTGGACGTGGCATGACCTTCTGGGTTGGGCGGGACTAGTCAAGCCCTACCCACGTGTTTTCATTGGTCGAGCAAGACCAGGTTACACAATTATATGTAATGTGTAACAAATGAAGAAGAAAACTTACCATGAAGGAATCAAACATTACAAAACAGAACAGCAAGGCGGTGGCTGATCTTCTGCAAAGGGCTGCAAAGGGGAGCTCCCACTTACGTTAGCTATGATAGCATAAAACTGTGGTAAAACTATGTTACTCTCACCTAAAATCTTCCAAAATCTACTTCCAGATAACCTTGGAGCTAATTCAAAATACCCTACAAAATACCATAACATTAACTTCCTTGCTTACCCTGGTAGGTTTGACGTTCAGACTGAAACATAAACACGTCGTGGGTGGGGCTTGACTAGTGTAGCCCCACCCAGAAGGTCATGCCCCGCCCAATGTGGCTCTGGTTAAAGAGAAAGGCAGTGAACGAAAATCATTATGAACAAGCCAGCATTTATTTTTTTTAAAAAGGCGGATTGCTTTTGTTTTCACACTTCGTACTACTGGGAGATACAATCCTATGTATCATATGTAATCATACGTTTCATTGTGTACACCAGGGTAATACATTAGGTGAGAATTTATACTATCCAATCAATCATGAATCTAAACCTCTTTCTCTCAGACAGTAGACATCTCTACATCACCTGCAGTAGCAAGCTTAACATTGTTTAATAATTCAGCGGGGGCGTTTTGTGCTATTGGCTGGGTGACACTGGCTCGCAGGAGAGGCGGGTGCTGTGAGAACAGATGTCTACACCAGGCATGGGTAAACAAAAACACACACCGGGGCATAATTCTGCCCAGGGGAGATATACTTCCTCCTCTCTCATTCCTTCTTATTGATGTCTAATTCTCTTTCTTTCTTTGCCTCCATGTATTCCAGAACTCCTTTTTCCCTTTACAAATTGCCGACATAACCCTGATATCCTATCCTTTTCCTGTCTCCTGTTGCCTTTTTTGCCTTTTTCTTCCTCCTTCCCTTCTTTCCCTCTCCTGTCCTGCTCTCTCCTCCTCCTTTATATCTTGTCCTCTCCCTCCTCCCTGATCCTCCTCTGCATCTTGATGTCCTCCTGTGTAGGATATCGCAGGTATTTACCTTGAATGAGGTGCGTCTACATTTTGAGCTTTATTTCATCACTACATCATTTCATTCTTTCGCTGACTCTTATTTCCTTATTCACTCTTTTCTTTCTACACATTCAACCCTGTTAAATACTGTTACTTTCTCTCTCTTCATTTCCCTTAACACAACATTCCTTTGCTGTGTCCTTTCTTCACCAAGTGTCCTCATTTCAGTCTTAACTAGGCAGTTCTCTCTTTTCTTACCTCGACTCCCACGCTCCCTCTCTACTTCCTTCCCTCTCTTCCTCCAACTCTCCCTCTGTTTTCTACGGAGCCCCCACTTCACCTCAGAATAAAATCTATTACACCTAAGGCTTTTGGAGTTGAAGATAGGTCCACCATAACTATTGGCTTAGTAATGACATGCTGCATAATTCATCATCGTCAAAGTCAGACTCTCACTAGTGGCATACAGAGGGTGAAGGGGTAAAGGGGAGCAGATGGGAAACGGAGTGCGTTCTCCATTGGTAGAGTTGAGCAAGTTTGAACATTGAATGCAGTCTCGGCTGTTACTCATATTCAGCTATTTCTTCATGTGTTCTTAACTGGTATGAACACCAGAGAAGGTAAGTTACAGCAAAGAGCACAAGAAAGTCCATCATGCTAAGCAAAAGCTGCAGGGAGTGGAATGAGATTAGTTTTGACTCCCCCCCGCTGCCAAAATCTCTAACCTCATGAGCTATAGAGTCACAGATATGATAAGATGAAACTTTATTGATCCCTGTGGGGAAATTAGGATGTTGCAGCATCAAAGGTAATGGGACCCAGCAGGGAAAAAGAAACCTATAATATAAGCATGCAATGGAATATAAAATAGATAATAACAAAAGAAACAGAATAAAAGCAATAATATAAACTGGGGTTGTGTAAAATTATGCTGCCAACAATTTCAACACTTAGGTGGAGAGGAAATGTGCGGAAATATGTCCAGAGGAAAAGCACTACATTTGTGCATTATATACAATATAAGTAAATGTACATAGATATCTATGTCAATTTTATTTCATATGTCACTAGTATGTGCAGAATCAAGTTTCAAGTTTCAAGTTTATTGTCAAGTACTAGATAACAATGCAAACATCATTACCAGTGATGAAATTCTTGTCCTCCGGGTCAACTCAACTTAACACAGTAAGTAAAAAAGTCAAATAAGTAAATAGGTAAAAAATAGGTAATAAGACAGTAATAAGACAGAAATAAGACAAATAAGTAAATAAGTAATGTAAATAATAAGTGATTAGGGAGAAATAAGATCAAACAGTAATCAAACCAAACGGTAATAAGGTGCAGAGAGCGGTGTAGTATAAATAATATAAAAAAAGCATTTACCTGGGAAGAATAAAATATAATAAAGAATAATAATAGAGATATTTACAGTAATGAGGTAGACAAAACAGGTCTGCAACCTTAAAGTGATATGAGTATCACCATGTGTAAAAAACAACTGATTTGATTTGAGAATACTGGCTTGGATACACCGTCAAACGTACCAAGGACTCAGGAGCGTTGTGTTGTTAAAATGCATCGGGAGCAGACAGACTGTCTAGCAGGAGAGTTGATTTGTGACTTTGGGATGCAAGTGTGTGTGTCTTGAGTGCCAGATTGACGCAAGGGCTGTGCCACCTCCCGGCTACGACACAGAGGGCATTAATTACCATGTCTTTGAGGGGACAATCTAATCTCTGGGACACATGGCACATAAAGCTGAGTGTCCCAGGAGGGATCCAGTGCACCACTTCCTGACAATTTAAGACGAAGGATGCTGGGGAAAAGAACACTGACTCAGAAGGCACAACTGGGAAATGTTATTAGGTTGCAAGCTTTAGCGCAGAAGTGTTGATCTGACTCCACTCTTGAGTAAGAATAACATAGTATTAACATGTATGGGAATTTGCTTTCACTAACCATAAACTTGATGTGTTTGGTTTATACTGATCAGAAGTGATGTGTTTTCAAATTATTTCACATGTTGTCTTCTCTCTCTCTCTCTCTCTCTCTCTCTGTCTCTCTCTCAGGGAGAGCGTCAGGACTCGGATGTCGTTGAGGAGAGGAACGCCCAGGTGCAGTTGGAGAAGGCCAAGGTACTTTCTCACTGTTGCATCATGAGTTGAAGTCCCTCCAAACCCACCCCAGATCCTCACAGCTTCATTTTCAGAGATGCTGCTCTCAAGGACATTACATCACAGACAGGAAATGCAGACATCAGGACATCGGATTAGCAGAGCAATATTCTGCTATTAAAATGAGTCACTGCAATATCATCTTCCTTGTCATCCCTTTATGTGCTCAATGGCTGGAGAAGGATAATGATGAAGGATATTGATTATTGCTGATTCAGTTGAAATGAATTTGTACGCCCTCTTTAGCCGACTGCTTTGCAGGAATATCTCACTGTAAGCTCAGTCGGATGCGGCAATATTCGAATAAGCCTACTTATAACCCAATGCGCCTAAGAGATGAGGGATTATGACTGCATGTTTTGGTACTATTGCTAATTTTCTCATAAATCCTTTAATATACCTTTCCATTGTAGAAATCTATAGCGTTTTTAAAGATTATTTTTACAGCGTTTCTGCTTTATTAGATGGCGTATAAGTATGGAATGACAGAAAACATGGGAGAGAGTTTGTGACAGATTTGAATCTACTGTGCCATGAGTACATAGACTCGTACTCCAATCCCAGGATGCCACTGGACATGTCTTGTTGAGGTCTTTCATTTGAAGGAATCCACATGAGCATAATCCATGCCAGAAGTTCAGTTTTATGTCTCAAAATGCTAAATGAGAATCAAAATCACTTTAGTCACCGAGTAAATCCTCAAAAATCTGTCTTGGAGCCGATAATGATGATGAGATGTTAACCATGTTTTCAAAAGGAGGCACGGCTAATTCAGGATGGTGTTTTTCTACAGCAACACTTGTATAGTGGCGAAGGGATGACATAGGCTACATCCACACCACACACCTTCATATCTACTCTAGGATGTAATCCATATCTGATACCGATATGAACCGACAACAATGTCAAAACACATGCTTCCTCTCCTTGTTTCAAACACAATGCTTTTATGGTATACCTTCAAGTTTTGGCTGAATTGAGGCGCCTCCCCAAATACTAAACAAGTCAGCTATTTTGCTTTCCTTCCATTGTGTCTTGTTGACCTGCATGCTAACGCTGGCTCAGCCGAGCTGTGGTGCCAAAATTATGACAGTTGCCTCATGACATGAGATGTACCTGTTGTTATGGCCATAACAACAAATTACAATTTGAGTGTTCAAATACAAGTCACTTCTAGGTTGTATGGCTTGGGATCTGATTTTGTACCTGACCAGAACTCCATGCAGCTTTTTCCTGTTCACACTGATTGGAAAACATCACATCTGTGTCACATGTGAGGAAAAATTCAGAACTGGGACTCGGCATTAACATAGCCATAATTGCATTGTTCCTCTGTGGCTTAAAGGATCATAATGGTGTTACTGACATTTCTGTCTGTTCTTGTACCAGTGCATCCAAAATGTACGTAATCTACCTGCTAGAGACTTAATTATTTGTCTAAGTTATCTAATGCTAGTGATCTTGTGCTTCCTGCACTTGCTTGGAAATTGTTTCCTGAATTGGTATTTAAACATTGACGAAAATGCCAACAAATACTGGTCTGGAGTCAGAATTGAAATACTGGTGAGGAGGAACTGATGAAGTTAGGCTTAATTGATAATTGATAATGAAATAATTTTTCAATGATGAAAATAATGGTATAAACTGAAGGATCTTTGGGGAGTTTCAGACACAACACAGTCTGGTACTAAAATGCTGACTTGAAAGTAGCTGTGTTGACAGCTTTGGTTCATGTGCAGAAAGGAAACTTTATGTACATGAACATGAACTACACGTACATTTACTTATTGTAAATAATGTGACTGTTGTTCTTTTGCACATTCCCGTTGAGCATTGCCACTTTTCATTTCACTGCACACCCTGTGTGTGTATGTGACAAATAAAGTTCTTGAATCTTGAAACAGAACTTGGTAAAGATGAAGAAGCTGTATAGTGCTGGTATGTCTCTTTCAAAGGACATTAATTATATCACTTTGGGAAGCTCATTTTAGAGAAATTTATCAAAAACTATCAAAATTGAAAGGTTTATGATTACAAAGAGATTATTATTATGAAATCAAGTCCAAGTTAAGTCCTAACGCCAAGCTAACTCAAGGTGTTAACTTCATCTTATTGTCAGAACGTCCCCAGCATTGGGCATCATGGTTTAGTGTGACTTACATACATACAGTAAGTGATGTATCCACCATTGTTTTTCTTTAGGCATTGATTCATGGAGGTCATTACACAAAGACATAAGGTATTACACCAGATAAGAAACTCGGCCTCTCTCTTTGTCTTTTAAGCTGCGCCTACTGATCCGCGTCCCATTGAAAATTGAATTAAATCCTCCCTCGCAGATTTAATGTGCTCCCACTGGTGCTCTGTAATTAAGGTGGCACACACACGGCCTGTCCCACGCTGACCCTAAAGCCTCTCCCACAGCACCAAACTTTCCAAACTGGAGTAATTAGCATCTTGATCGGCATGTCGCTGACATTTGACTCTGATAGGATTACAACACCAACCGGGACTCAGTCAGGAGGAAGCATAGCTACTGTGCTACAAGAAGAAGATGCAGCCACTGTTTTTACACTCCTATGTATGTTGAGAAAGATGTTGCAAGGCGGGCTGTATTGTCAGGAGTGAAAAAGGGCAGGATATTTGACTTCATTCTGAAGTATGCTCCTCATTTGAACAGAATCTTGCAGTATCTAACTGCCTCTCTCCTTATGAATGATAAGGATAAGGTCATACTCTACAATTTGCAAGCTGTTAAAAAATCCGTACAGCCGTTTTGGCACCCTGTTGTGCTTAAAAATAGCACACCACTGGGTTACACACACACACACACACACACACACACAGTATGGATACATGCAGTATTGGGCAGATCAGTTTAAAAGTTAATCTTGGTTTATTACAGATTGGCTCACTTCCTGAAGTATTAAGTGTACCTTGTACTCATCGTTTTGAAAAAGGCTTGGGAATGTTTAGATTGAAAGTGGCCGTTGGTATAATCTTTCCAATACATATCGATTTTTTCCATATCGATCTCATTTCACAACCATTTTCCAATACAATTGAAATATAAATTATTCAGAATCCGCTAGTCATGTAGGGGAAATCTATCTTTGTTTCACCCAGATGACTATCAAGTCACTGTAGAGGGATTGTGTGTACGGTTTCATATGGTCAAATTTGTACACCTGTCCTCTGTCCCTAGTACAAGCCTGTGGCATTTGCCGTGCGTTGCAACTTCTCCTACACGCCAGCGGACGACGACAACATCCCAGTGCCGGGCCAGGCTGTCACCTTCGAGGCCAGAGACTTCCTACACGTCAAAGAGGTTTGAAACAGGCACACAGGCATCATCGGATTAGATTTAGGTGGAGTCATTCTAAAGACTTAGCTGATGAGACCTGCGTTTGACACTCCAAATTCAGAACTGGAAGTAAAGCCCTGTAGTAGTTGTCCAGGGCTGAAGGTAGCCGTAAACTACTCTCTGAGGATGATAGCGATGATGATGATGATGATGATGATGATGATGAAGGGGGGAGCAAAGCTGATATGGTAGTGTGGGGCACTTTGGAAATAAATAGCTTACACTACATCATAATAATGATGCTAGTGCTATTTAAACTAAGGTAAGATAAAATGAGATGAATTCTATCAGGAGAGACTGGGATTACAAATTCGGAAAGGATTTATTGAAGTCAAAAACACAATTTGGCATATCCATTCATGAGGTGAAGTAGTAGTAGTAGTTAGTAGTGGCTAGTAATCAACATTAACATTGGTTGCTTTACTAAATCAGCCTGCTGCCTAGTTAGCTAACAAAGCCAAAATCCATGTTTGTTCAGGTTGTTCAAAAACCTTTCCCACTCCG
>CABFOQ010018903.1:13714-26504 GCA_900660455.1 Gephyroberyx darwinii
CACACACACACACACACACACACACACACACGGCGAGAGACATGGGGGCAGTTCTGCGTTTTATGGAAATTGCCTTCATGCCAGGATGCCAAACTGATCTCAGGCACAACATGCTACTGAGGTTCTGTGGAAATGCAATCAGTCAGCTCCGACAGGGGTCCCTTAATTCATTCCATACTGCAAAATCTCAAAATTGGCCAAAGGAAATTGGACAAGACCAAGTTGTTCAAAGTATCAAGATTGATTTGCTTTTCCAAAAAAAAAACAACAACCAGACATAGCAGCACTGTAGCATGCTAGCCACCACGCAGGCCCTGACAGGCTTTTAACAAGGAGCAGTAATAATGGTCTGCTCAACCATTTGGTAGAGCACATTTTAAGTCACAATATCTTGTTGAAGAATTTGTTGTGCTTAACTCGACCTGATCGAGCCATTTCTACCACTCGGATGAATTACGTAGTGCACAAAAAAAACACTAGAAGGCGCTGTGTTTTTTATGGCCAACCCTTTTCAGGTCGCATCCTTTCAGAAAGTTAGCGGCAAAAAAGGTGCAATCTTTTTTGAGTGAGGGCTTACTGAACAGAATGACACAACTTTATACCCTCCAAAAAGTGTAATGACAGTCTAATAGTAGTATAATGTGGTATTTTTAAAAAACGTTGCTCAACCGATCGGTTGAGGTAGTATTGCTATGAAATATATAGGTTTCCTATTATGCACTGTTGTCAATATGATAAATCTAATGTTACTGCATTATATATTTGCTCAAATCATTATACCAGTAGAGCAGTGGTGCCCAACCCAGTCGTCAAGTGCCCCTTGTCCTGCAGGTCTTAGCTCCAGTTCTCCAGCTCTACTCAGGCACACCTGAACCAATTAGAGGCTTGATATTTTAATGATATGATGATAATTGGTTCAGGTGTGCCTGAGTAGAGCTGGACCTAAGACCTGCAGGACAAGGAGCACTTGAGGACTGGGTTGGGCACCACTGCAATGAAGCTTAGCGTAAGTTCAATCAGGAAGGCTACTTCCCGCCCCTCGTATTCTGTCAGCAGGTCAAGCCCGCCCTCAGTTTTGCATCGTCCATTCACCGTAACCCACGTTCATTTCTCCTCCCCTTCCTCCCTCTCCAGCATCCAATCACTAACCATTTCATTTGTTTCCCCTCAGCTGCTTCCATATTTCTGTCATTTCAGCTGCCTAAACCGCACCAGACTGACGCACCACCTCCTCCCCCACCACCACCATCATCACGGCTCCATCTGATATCCAGAAGGGTTAGATCTTCAGCCCGGGGGGTTCTCCTGTCTCCTTCCTGCCCCTGGGAGCTTCACCCTATCGCTGGATACCATTTGGAGTCTACGCCAAACCTATGCTCATGCACATTTCTCGATGATTGGAGTAGAGTTTTTCTCCATTGCAACCTCTGTCCTAAGAGCGTGTCCAGGTGCAAGTGTGAGAAATACTTGGTTGTCCTGTGTTTGATTGGAAACCAGCAATGCTTTTTGCATATCACCACAAATGATGTGGCACCACACAGATGAGCAAGTTTGACCTTGTTCTACAGAGATATTGCATTTTATTTGAGTTTTTGTACATTTTTTGGTACTTTTTATTTATTTTGATTGACTTTCTATTATAATTCATTCATTTTTTGGAAATATGTTTATTATTTTTGGTTTTATACATTGTTCATGTTTATCAAATGAGATATATGTGAAATAATGTATTCTTATATCGGTTTAATGGATAGAAAATCAATGCAGATTGTTAAAAATGCACTTTTACCATTAATAGGCAAGTTTCATCAAAATCTGATCAGTGGTGTGTGACAAACAAACAGACGAAAACTGATCTGTGGGCTCCTCCAATTTCATCGTGGGTGATCCAGCATTTCTCATCAAATAGGAAAAGCCCTTAGTGGCCTTAGCTGCTGTTGTTGAACTATAAAACCTCTAGAAACAGCAGCACTATGAATATCTTGGTAGTAGCTCTTCAAGACCTTCATTCACGCCATCCGGGCGCTGGCCGTGAAAATGTCTTTGCAGGCTCCAACGCAGCAGACAGAGACCACTGTCTTACCTAGACTATTCATTTAAATAAGCTTTGCTCCACAACATCATAAGCATTAGCTTAGCTTATTTCCTTTTTATCTCTGGCCCATAAATACATAAATAATGCTCTCTCTCGCTCTTTCACCAATGTGTTTATTACTAGGTTAAACCAAATTGAAATTGGTTGATGTTCAAGTAGTTCTTGAAATGTTTTCGTCACAACATCCTTTGGGGAAACACGTGAAATTGTCTGAAAATACTGAATACTTGGATTTTATTGGCATGGAATTGACCAAATTTAAAGAAAATTTAGAGGAGATTGAATCAATAAAATAAAATATTGGCTTTGACAGCTTCAATCCTAAAATATCATTATCAGTATCAGCCTTGACAGTCCCATATCGGTCGGGAAATTACTATTATTAACAATTACAACTATTACTACAGTAGGTGTGGCTTTGTTACCATGGGATCTGCTGAGGAAAGCAGCTCATATGGCATTTGGAGTGAAATCTGGGATTGGTGCCAATGCAGGAGATTTGCCTCACTCCAGCACCTGTAGCTTGGCATTTTGAAGGCATTTTGAAGGCTCACACTGACTGTCTATTATAGTTACATTCTCAGCTTCATTCACATCTGTTCAGAGCAAACAGCATTCATGCTGAGAGAGAGAGACAGAAAGGGTGACAGAGGGGAATGGAGTAGGTTTTCTAACTACATTGGTAGCAGGAAGAGATGCATGTTGTGACAGTTTGACTAGGATGCCAGCTGTCAGGTTGAAGCATGACAAAGTTAAAGTTAAATATTCTCAGAATTATTGTCTAACCCACAAAGGATACATGCACTTGCAGCACCAACCAAATATAGTTTGAGAGACACAATACAAATCCCTGCTAAACCACACAACAGCAAACTTAAAAAGGTAAATTACATTAAAGATTAGAGAAGAAAAGCACTATAGATGGGTGTGAGTGTGTGAGCATCCAGAAAGTCTGGTCTTTAGCAAATTCGGGAAAAAAAGATATACATCTGTTCCGTATTTTTCAAATATAATCAATGAAAGTTCAATATTACAAAATAATTTCATTCACTACAGTCCAGTTACAGAATAGTTCATTCAACAAAAGGACAAATACAGTTATTAAACAGTCAAAAAAGAAACACTAGTTTATGTTACTTACAGCTTTCTTTAACCTCATTTTACATTAATGTCAAGTCGTAAGTCAGGTTTTCCTCATCACTGGATACCTAAAGACACATGTGTGAAGTTTGAGCATAGCAGATCCAAAACATCCTGATTGACTTCTAATTAAGCCGATGCACAAGGGATTAACTGCCTCAGACTTTCAAATGGATATAATGAATGGAGGATAATAAACACAAGCATTATACTGGCTTCTCTCCCGACTGTGGTTGCTGCCATTACTAAATGGACATGATGCCATTATGAAAGAAACAGGAGATGGTCAGATGGTCAAAGTCAGCAGGCACTGTAATTATCAATAAAAATGATTGGAGAAAAAACGTCATTAAAAGTTTAAAAACTGCACTACACAAAGACGAATGTATGTAGGGGTAAAAATGTATTTAAACCTTCAGTTAAAACTACAGTTTTAACTAAATCCATCCAATCTCCAACCTTCCATTTCTAGGAAAAATAATTGTAAACCAGTTTCTATTCAATTGAATGAATACCTTACTATCAACAATATTAATAAAAAAAACATTCAATCTGGCTTTCAGCATGCCATAGCCCAGAAACTGCACTTCTCAAGGTGTTCAATGATTTAAGAATCAATTGAGACTAGGCAATTTGTCTATTTTGGTTCTACTAGATCTCAGTGCGGCCTTTGATACAGTTGACCACAAGATTCTACTTAGTCGGCTGCAAAAAAGTAAAGGTTTCAACCTTTACATGCTTCCTCTAGCTAGTATAATTAACAAATATAACATCTCTTTCCATCAGTATGCAGATGACACACAGCTGTATTTGTCTTTAGCACCGGATGCCCACAGTTCTATAAGCTCCTTGCTTGACTGTATTGATGATGTCAATGCATGGGTGTCCCAGAACTTTCTGCAACTTGACAAAGACAAGACTGAGATTATTATTGGGAATGCGGCCCAGAGGAAAGACATTGTTACATTTAAATGCCATGTCCCTGGAGGTCAAAAACTGTCACATTTCATAGTGATCTCAGTTTTAAAAAACACATCAGCAATGTCTGCAAAGCAGCATATTACAACCTCAATAGCTCCAAGGTATGTGATATTCTTGCCATTGCTGACAGTGAAAGACATACATGCCTTTGTGTCAACTAGACTGGATTACTGCAATGCTCTTCTATCTGGCCTACCCAACTGCTCCATCACAAATTTAAGAGTTTAAAACACTGCTGCCAGAATACTGACCAAAATCAGAAACCGTATTACGCTGGTTCTCAAATCAAGTCTCTTCATTGGCTGCCTGTATCCTTTAGAATCGACTAAGATTATTTTATTAATGTGTTAAATGTCTTAACTTAATGGCCTTGCTCCTCGCTATCTTAGTGATATGATTATTATATATGTTCCAACCAGGTCACTCAGATCGTCCCTAAAATATGGCTGAAAAGAGCAGTCAGCTTTCAGTTATTATGGCCCCAAAATATGGAACTCCCTCCCAGAAAACCTGAGAGCAATCTAGACACTCAAAACTTTCAAAAAGAATATTAAAACATATCTGTTGTTTGTTTTACTCTTATTTTACTTAAACTTCTGATTTTATTGTGTTATTGTTGGGGTTCATGTCCCCTAGGTTCTTACTGTTTTATGGTTAAATTGTAATTGTTTTTATTTTACTAATGATTAATGATTTTATGCTTACTTCGGATCAGTTTGCACCAGTACAATTGCTTTTTTATTGCTTTTAGTCTTTATCTTGTTTTTTTTCCTTCTGTTATGCCCTCATTCTTTCATTTGTTCTCTCATTCTATGTAAAGCACATTGAGCTGCAATTGGTGTATAAAATGTGCTACATAAATAAAATTTGATTGCTTGATTGAAAACACACTTGCCACAGACAAAAACGGATATGCTGCCATCTAGATCAGATCAGTAGATATGATGTTAACAGTATCAGGTGTGTGAAATGATGCCTTCCCTTGCTCAGGCTTTTCTTAAGGGGGGAGTGGTAGACTGGGGTGTGCGTGGTTGAGGTGTGGGGCTAGATGCAGGAAAGAATTGAGCTAGTGGGCTGGTTCTCCCTGCATCCGGCACCGGCTGCGGCCAATTGCAGCTGGGAACCTTTTAAAATGTGTCTTTCTGTTCCAATGAGAGAGTTCGACAAACCTTCTAGATTTTAGTTTGGAACTAAAGATGGCAAGAAGTCCTAAGTGACCAGGACATGGAATAAGGACTCAAAATGTCACAGATATAGGAAGGTGCCAGGCCATGTAAAGCCTTGTAGGTATTTGAAAGAATTTTAAAAACAATTATGAATTTGAGTTTTATCTCACCCTGATCAAAACAAGTATAGAAAGGCCGGACGTCTCGGCTGCTCCAACTCAAAAGGCAGTTGATTGAGATCACCACCATTACCTGTCACCCCACTCCACATCTCGGCTCACCCAATGCCACCATCCCGTAATGCACACACTTTAACACACTCTGCATTTTCCTATTGAGCAGCAGATATAGTAGGAGCTTATTACATTACATATGTCACGTTGGCATCTTCAAATTTATCTCATAAAGTCTCAAGAATTGATTCTGCTCCTAAGGGTATTTGTGCAAAGAGATTACTTTGTCATGTTCGTCAGATATGACAGACATATACTGTAAAGCTGAGTGTCATCAGCATAAAAATGATAAGAAATGCAGTCAACGCTGCGGAGCCTCACTGATACAAACAGCAAACCTTCTGTCTGAGAGATATGATGACAACCAGTTGTGGGCATAACTAGATAAACCAACCCATTTCCTAAGCCTATTGATCATGATGGTATGATCGATAATGTCAAACGAAGCACTGACATGGAGCACTCACATTGTCAGCGCAAACAAGTCATTTAATAGTCTTAGAAGAGCCATTTCAATACTGTGCTGCTGCTGAAAACTAGATTGAAATTTATTATTATTATTTACTTGGCAATATATCCAGGGGACTAGAGGACGGTCACATACATGACACTGTGTCAGCAAGTTCCTGAAGGGAGATAAGGGTAAACTGGTTCAGTCAAACAGGGGAAAGATATGACAGTACAGGGAAGGGAGCTAGTAGGTGTACTATTAGCTCTGATGGTATTAAACAGCAACTGAGGAGGCGACATGTGGAGCATTATTAACAAACCAATCGATGCTGCTGAACAGGAATTCAGGGTTATGGTTATTATTAGAATTGAGGTTGGCATGAAGATAAATAATTCTTTCCAGTGTAGACTGTGGACTGGTAGACTGGAGATTTTCCATCTACGTTCTGCCCTTCTACAGTCTGCGTTTGTCCTCATTTAACCGAGGGGAAGAGTTTACAATCGGAATAGACCTGGACTTGGAAAGGTGAAATTGCATTCCAAGGCAGATAGACATACATTATTAAAACAGTTTACAAGATCATCTGTGAGGCAGAACTGAGACATACTTAACTCAATGAAAATATATGAGATTTTAGTGGCAGAGTGTTCATTATATAAGAGTGTATAATACGCTTTTGAGAGGAGGCGGCTGATGGAAAAATTGAATCAAAGAGAATGCATTTGTGATCAGAGATAGAAATCCTCCATATTGAAAACATTAAGCGACACAAGATCAAGATCAAGGGTGTGGCCCCAGATATATGATGAACTCAATTGTTTGATTCCGTGATTTACGTAGCAAACTTGACTCCCACAGTCCAATCTCCATTTTTGAATAAAAGCATCTCAAAAGTAGTAATACCACCTTTTGATAGGGATACATTTAAAATGTTTTTAAAAAAAATGCAGTATCAAGGCCCTCATCGTGAGCATTGAGCCTGGGGGAATTACGACAAGCATAATTCGGAGGGCAAAGTTCTATTAGTGGGCTGCATTCCTCTGGCCTAAGCCAGGTTTCTGTAAGAAATAACAAAAAACAGGTTGTGAGACATAATAATTTCAAATGAAAGTCTTATTTGCCAGGGATCTAACTTTGCGTAGAGCCAACTTGGTGTGCTGCACGGTCAGAGGGTATTTAAAACAACACAGGGTGTCCTTAGTTTGACAGAGAGCAGGTAAGCGAATTAAGCAAAAGGGGCGGGAGCACTGACCTCAAATCATAACTGCCTGTCTGTCACTCATAGGTACTGGAATGCCCTCATTTTTAGACAGGGGAACAGAGAGGCCAAGGATTCATAAAAACAGGATAAAAAGAAGACAGCCTGAGCCTGGTAGGAGAAAGATTATCAAGCACAGTGAGACTGACGATGCTGCTCAGGCTCGGACTGTATGGGCATCATTTACTGGCTGACACTACAGCTGAGACAATGTGCCGAGGAATGGAATAGTCCAAATTGTCTGACAACATCCGTAACCGTAACAGAACCTATACACATCCATTCACATCCATACACATCCATCCAACTTGACCTCACGGATTGGTTCACTGGTTCCCACTGTCCCACGTCAGACGTATACAGGGCCATGCTGCATTCACGTCATATCAGAAAAATTGGAAGAACAGGATGACTTGGAAGCATTCACACATTTAACTCATAACGCCCACATCCAAAATATTTTTTTATTAATGACTTTAATGTCACCATGAACAAACTGCGGTAGATTTGATTGTATTAGTGCAAATTTAACTTATTAAATTAGATATTTTATTACCTTCGACTGCCGACCTCGGTGGATTCGCTGCGCTGTTTGCCGCAGTCGGAGCCTACAAAAAAAATCCCACATGTCCTACTTGTAATTACCACTAGGAGGCCGATGTGACCATTTTCCCCCACTTGGCAGCTCATATTTATGTTAAATCCCATACGACATGAATGTGACATTAGTTTACGTGATCTTTGGGTATCGAAGTCCTCAAAATTCCCAACAGTTGCTTCTCGCCGCCATGATGGGTGACCGACGCGCAAAAATTGCCTAGCCCCGCTTTAAGATTGGTGCTCGTCACAAACCAATATTCTAGTGGCGATATTACACATGTTCTGCTCCCTCCTGCATCCCTGGTGTGTTTCACCTCCACCAGCCTGTCTGGATGAGAGATAGCGCACCCTCTACTGTGCATATTCTGCCAGGTTGAACTCCAAATGAGTTACCGCAAAGCACTAAACTCCACAGAGGACTCTTTCTCTCTCTCTCTCCCTTTGGCTTTCCAACTCTTCTCTCCCTCTCTAGAACTGCCTTTCTTTTTTTTTTTCCTTCCTCAATTTCTCTCCGTCTCAGAGGGAGTTTCTCTCTTTGTATGATAGAAACATTAGGGCTTTATTGCCTCTCGTGCACACAGCGCTGTTAAGGAAGAGACATGGGCTTATGAATAAACAACAACAACAACAACAAAAACAACAACAAAATGGATGGGGGGAGGAAAAATGAAAGAGAGTAGGAACAACACGGCAGCGGGGTGAGGAGCATAATAATTGTGTGATTTATCCTCACTAAACTACCGCAGTCATGGCATAATTAAACATGAAAAGCTAAATTTATCGTAGTGTGCTCAGCCCCCTCATTAATTTAAAGCTGAGACATTCAGAGAGAGGCCTTCTAATCCGCCCACTGTTTCGCTTGTTTTTTTTTCCTCTCTCTCTCTCCCTCTTCTCCCATCCCTCCATCCCTTCCCATTACAGAGCATTAAAATGTATATTAGCCTCAGAGCTCCATCATCATAAACCACAGGCCCCCGGAGGTGGGGGTGGGGGGTGGAGAGAGAGGAGGGAATGAGAGTTGAATGAAATCCTTAGAGAGAGAGAGGGATAGAGAGAGGGGAGAGAGAGAGAGAGAGAGAGAGAGACACTTAGGCTCATTACGGATAAGAAAGGCTTTCATTAAGACGGAGCTGTCGCGGTCCCGTGTCCTGCATTATGGCCACCTATTTGTTGCCTAATAGCTCCGGCCATTGAAAACTTGCGAGATCTGTCTCCTTTTAATGAGAAGTAGCAGAGGTGACACCCCCACCCAGAATGCCGAGCGCCTCTGCATCATTAACAATCACCCAACATCCCCTAATTAGCCGCTATGTATTTTCCCTTTTTCTCCTCCTGGTCGTTGTCTTCCATTTGCAGGCGTTTTCTGCCCGCAGACAAACAAACATGTCCCCGGTTTGATTTGTTTACGTGTTCTATTTGTTATACTTGCTTCCTTAAACTGTAAATCAGGGGAGCGGCGTAGCATGGGGAGCTAATAACCCGCCTTGTACATCTGCCTTCATAAATTATGCAGCAAGCCGAGCTGCAGCTTGTTGTCTGTCAGGCAGGCTGCTATAAGTCCTGTCAGCGCCCACCACATTGGGTACAGGTTGGAAAATGATCCCCCAGAGCAGCCAGGGGAGGAGGAAACCACCCTGGATGGGAGAGGAGGAGGAGGAGGGTGGGTGGAAACAGCGCGCGAGTCAATTTTCAACTCTAAAAATAAAGAATTAAATGACTGAAAGTTCATCCAAACTGGCAATTAAAAAACTTTCTGCTAATGAGCAACTGAGTGCACTTCGTCTTTTCTGAGTCGTCATCGCTCAAGTTAAATCAGTCTTGATTTTGGGCTTGGCAATAAACCAAAAAAAAAAAACTGACTGGTTCACTTATGCCAATTAGGGACATCTGTAATACAGAGTTTGTACGTTTTCCATGTAAAATTTACACTTATATACAGGTAGTACCAGAAAATGGTTCTTTTTTTTGTAAAGAACCCCTTTAGAAAGGCTCTCGTTCTGAAATGATTAGTAGTACTTCTTTTGTTTAGCTAGCATTTTCATTGTTTCAACAAATCTGTTCTTAGGTTTTCAAACCTTAAAACTAAAGTGTCGAATTTCACCAGGAATATAATGTTTTTTGGGTCGTAGAGATGCTGTGACTATGTCCTCTCAGGGGAACAGTTTGCAGCTTCAGGTTTTAGTCAACTTGTACTCAGATGTTTTGTATAATTCTGAGGCCTGGGGGCAGGGCCATTTACTCTTGGCCAACCATCTGGCTTCTTGAAATTCTAACCCAATCATATGCCGCCTTTCACACTGAAATTGTTGTCATTGGCTGGACTTCCCATCAATCAGAACAAAGTCTTTGTATTGCAATTTTAAATTGCATAGCCTGATTGGATGATTGGTCGGACTAATACAAATTTATTCAAACCGGAATTATGAAGAGATATTTTTTGTGCAAAACAGAACCTTTAAACATGTAAAATTCAATTCCTGCAAAGATTCAGAACTGAGCTTCGGAATTTCAAGCTTTCAAAGCTTGGGTTGAAGCTTTCAAGTTGAAAAACCCAAAGCTTCAACTCTCTTTTTCATTTTGTCAGAGAATGGGCATACTAGTCCATGGAACTTAAAATGGAAATTGGATCACTTTAATTATAATTTTAATTATTAAATCCTGCATACTTAAATTTGAGATTATGTTGCAATTGGTTTAGTGCATTTCGGTTTTCAAATTTGAATCAACATTTGAGTATTGCCAACTAGAAAGCAAGGCGAGCCTTTGAATATGAAATGTGAAATGGCCTCGGCCTTTTCCATTTTCAAATTGTCAGAGAATGCGAATACCAGTATATGAAATTTCAAATACAAATTGGATTAGTGAATTAAAAATTTCATTATGAGCCAAATTATGTGTCCACAAGTGACTAAATAAAATGCCATTGCGGGATTGCGTTTTCATTCAATTTGAATAAAGATAACTACATGCTTCCTTAATCTTAATTGTGAGAGTGTTTATTTTGAAGGGACAAAGAGATGGTTGATAAATGCCATTTCCCATATGGCTGTGATTGGTGTGGCTGGCCCCTACTCCACAGTTCCCTATAGTGTATGTGCTGCAGGGCTGACAGACAGAGTGAAGAGGAGGGAAGTTATTTGGTCTGAGAGTCTCTAGGGCCAGATATGAGTCTATCTAATGAAACATCCCATAGAGGAAGCCCAGACAGCCGCGGCAATAACTGTACATCTAGACTCCGGCTAGGGGTAATCGGTGCGAGGACAGGACAAGCTCCAGCCTCTGCACTTGTCAGAACGATCATTATATGACTGGACAATGAGGAGTGAAATGATAGGCTAATTTAAAGAGCGATGAAATATGATGTGTTCAGAGCACATACTAAAATGAATGAATGAAAGGATGAATGAAAGTACAACTTGTTGGAATGGAATTTTATTTTTTCTACTGCTTTGGCCTTTTTAGGGTCACAAGGGACTGGAGCCTGTTAGATGCTAGGTTTTGCCTAAAAAGAGCTAGAGCTAAAAAAAAACAAAATTGTCATATATGTCAAAATGTTATAATCTATGACTATTTTGTCCACAGTTCATGAAAACGTTTCCATCTGCTGTTCTAAACACCCGGCGTCCTGGGAGAAAACCCTCTGGCAGTTTGTTTGGAATCAACAGAAGAAGAACTGGGTAGTTAGCATGAGCAGCGATAGCCAGCGTGGCTGAACAGACAAAGAAAAGAGCGCCACCTACAGAAACTCAAACAGCATCAACAGAAAATCCAAGGAGAAACTCTACACGTAATGTTGTCATTAACCCTCCCGTCTATTTCAATAAAAAAAAGAAAAGACACACAGCAGTAGCAGTTTAATATTGGGGAAAGGTGTAAACCTCCCAGAAGGAATTCCACCTGACCTGGCAACCCTGTCTACAGTAGATGCGAGCTCATAACGTGCTTGCATAAACGGTAAGAAGGCGCTAATGTCGGTTTCGGTTCGGTGATCTCTGGGAAGTGCGGTGCAGAACGACCACTTTGAAAACACAAACCAACATGTGTCCCTATGATGATTCTATAACACAGTTTGACACTATATGGCCAAAAGTCAGTGGACACCTGACCATCACACCTATATGACCACCATGACCATTACTATGGAGTTGGACCCCCCTTCGCAGCTATAACAGCCGCCACTCTTCTAGGAAGGCTTTCCACAAGCTGTTGGAGTGTGTCTGTGGGAATTTGTGCCCATTCAGCCAAAAGAGCATTTGTGAGGTCAGGCAGTGATGTTGGAGGTCAGGGCTCTGTGCAGGCCAATCGAGTTCCTCCACACCAAACTGGTCTAACCATGTCTTTATGGACCTGGCTTTGTGCACAGGGGCACAGTCATGCTGGAACAGCAAAGGGCCTTCCCCAAACTGTTGCCACAAAGTTGGAAGCGCGCAATTGGCTAAAATGTCTTTGTATCCTGTAGCATTAAGATTACCCTTCACTGGAACTAAGGGGCCAAGCCCAAACCCTGAAAAACAGCCCCAGACCATTATCCCTCCACCAGTTAGTAGGGGTGTCCACTTACTTTTGGCCATATAGTGTATTAAACAACAAACCCAGCATTTCCCTGCTGGCTATATATAAAATATAATCCGATATCAGCATTAACCTTGCCCTGTCTGTGATATTCAGGGACACCTCCACCAAAGTTGGGTAGGTTTTGTGACGAGACGAGCCCGGACCGCTGACATTTCCACATCCTTATTGCCTGAATTCCTGAAATAGAGCAGACGCAGGGGAGCACAACACCAGTGAAATGTACAAAGAGCCGCCCCCTTCCAAAACAGCTCTGGTCTAGCCGTGCTTTTGGCCAATTCGTTTCATCATCAC
>CABFOQ010018907.1:0-11939 GCA_900660455.1 Gephyroberyx darwinii
GCAAATGTCACATACCAGTTCTGGCTGTGCCATTTACTCACTACGGTTGATATTTACACTTTATCTGCTTCAGTAGAAACCCTCAACATTGGTTTCAGACAAAACATCTCATGGCAAAATGAAAGGTTTTACAGAATCTGTCTTTTGTATACCCTTTTTGTGCCCGTTTGAATGTGCTGCACTCCATGTAATGTAATAGAGTCAATGTTTTTAGCTAAACACAAACAACTATGGTGTTTATTCTTGCTTTCAGTTTGATGCGATTGCAAGTCAGCTTAAGCGACAATCCCCTTTGTTTTGTGTGTATGCACTAAGTAGCTTAGCTTACTGGCCTAATGCACAACAGGCCAGCGAGATCCTGCTCATTTCTATTCATTACAAACTGTGGGGTCTAATATAATCAATCAATACCCTATGAGATACAGGATCAGAATAACAAAGAGTTTGGGGAATTTCATCTTTTAGGGTTGGCCCTCTAATATATCTTTGTGTGTCTATCTGTGTGTGTGTGTGTGTTTGTCTGTCTGTCTGTCTGTCCAGACCTGGGAGGCCAACTCGGGGTTCTGAGCCAGTGACTGCATCATGCTGCGCATGTAGGGAGCAGACAGCATGTTCTGCATCAGCTGGGGGTTCTCTGAGATCTGCTGCATGAGACTCTGCATGCCCGGGCTGTTGAACATGCCTGTGACGGACATAAAAGACAAGCATTGATGCATAGGGTGTATCTGAGTGGGTTACTGAATGACTGAGCATGCGGGTGTGCAACAGACTGAATAGGTGTATTTAAGATCATAGACCACATTCTCTTACCATTCCCCAAACTGGCAGCATTGATGCCCAAAGGATTGGACACACTGGGGTTGGTGCCACCAGTGGTGCCAGTGCCTCCCGTGGTGCCCCCTCCACTCTCAGAGGGGTTGGTGGAACTGGGGGGGCCCCAGGGGTTGGGCAGGGGTTCCCGGTTCTCTGTCCTCGATGGCTGGGCACCAGACTCAGAGTTCCCACCCAGGGCTGAGAATGGGTTGTTACCAAACTATGGAAAAGGAGATTGGACACATTTACAGATTTACTGAAAAAAAAAAAGATATAACATTTCTGTAAGCCACTTGCAACTCCCTTTTGTAATACTAACAATAAAATCATATCGAATGCATCTGCTAGTCCAATATAATCAATCATTTGGACAAAATGCAGACATGCCGGTCACGAGGAGCTCGGAATCCCTTTGAAATAAAGCTACTTGACATAATTAAGGCTATACAACGCATGAAAGCAAATCCTGACAAAGATTAATACAATGCACACACAGGGACTGGATTACTGAACACCTTGCCAAGCTACCTGTTCTCTGGCAGCGCTGAACATGGGTTCCTGGATGTC
The DNA here is from genome assembly GCA_900660455.1 of Gephyroberyx darwinii. Classification (NCBI taxonomy): domain Eukaryota; kingdom Metazoa; phylum Chordata; class Actinopteri; order Trachichthyiformes; family Trachichthyidae; genus Gephyroberyx; species Gephyroberyx darwinii. The sequence goes on from CABFOQ010018907.1 coordinate 1,381, forward strand.
TGTGTACATCCTGCGCAGGGCATTGTAACCCCCCGGGATGCTCTCCAGGTTGCTAAGAGCCCGGTCCTGGTTGCGCATCATTTCCTGCATCATGGCTGGGTTCCTGGCTAGCTCCATGGTCTGAGGAGGAACAGAGGAGAAGAAAAAGGAAGGAGAAAAAAGGGAGTAAGTGGCAAGTCAGTTGAGATTCCACTTTGAACAAAGATAGTCAGATTAATGTTTAGACTAATTTGCAGTGGGAATCTTACGCAATCATGCCTGTGCTGGCTAATCGCCATTTTGCAGCGATTTGGGTTTGCCAAGCAAAACAAACTTCTTTAAGGAAAGTAGCGTCTAAAGAATCTAATGTCGATGACAATTAATCAGGATACGGTCAGATAAGGTCATTCACCACACCAGATTCTTAAAGGCGGTAAAAGCAAATACACAAACCAGAAAGTAAAGGAACCACTCATTTGCACCACTCGCCGTGCCCATCCTCTGTGCTCTCCTATTTTCCTCACCTGTCTCATGAGCTCAGGGTTGTTGAGCATGTGGGAGATCTCGGGGTTGCGCTCCATCAGCTGCTGCATCTGAGGGTTGGCCACGATCATCTGCCTCATCAGGTCTGGGTTGGACATCATGTTCTGCACTAGCGGGTTCTCCATAATCTGAGACAGCATCTCTGGGTTGGACATCAGCTGCCTCTGCATCTGCTGCTGCAGTTCCATGAAGTTAGCTGAGCCCATGCCCAGGCCGGCTAGGCTGGACAGGTCACCGAAGCCGGCTGGGGAGATGGTGGGGAGTTCAAATGCAGATTGTTACACACTTGCTTTGTGGCGCTCAACCAATATAGGGTGTGCGGGTGTAAATAGTTGCACATAGGTCAACTCACTCAGTATGTTGGGTGTCTGTGTGGATGGTGGGGCGGGGCCAGTGGAGCCCGCTGTGGAGGAGGGGTTGGCAGCTGGACTGGGGCTGGAGGTACTGCCTGCTTGGGTGGTGGATGAGCTTGAGGACGAGGAGCTAGCGCCATCTCCTGCCCTAGAGGGACAATTTTTAGGTATAGCAAGTATAGTCTTACATGATACTGTGCCTGGACAATCAGAACTCACAGAGCATTATCCACAATGAAGAATGAATTTCAACTTAAATCCAACAACAAAGGTATTTCACAGAGTTCCACAACAACCTTACATTGCACGTCCAGTCAAACAAAGGTCAATGAATTCTTCTTATAGGCCTGCTACAAAACTTTCTGTTGAACCAGTGTGCGTTGTGTAGCTGTGTGGCCTTACTTGTGTGCCGTCTTTATGACCAGGTGAACTGTCAGGCCATCCTTGATACCGTGCTGATTGAGGCTGTCGCCGTCCTTCAAAATCTTCCCTGCAAAAATCAGAACCAACTGGTCCTGTTTGGCCTTGAACCTCCGTGATATCTCTTCCTTAAACTAAAAGAGCAAGGGATAATGAGAATGAGCGATAAAAGAAAGATGGCAAGACAAGAAAGAAAGAGGGGGCAAGAGAGAAAAGGGGAAGGAAAAGAATAAGAGTAAGGGGAAAATAAAGAGATGGTTTCATTTCCGTAGTCAAGCTCTAATCTATTTCTGTTGCAGCCCTAAGGTCTTAAATGCCCAACTTCTAAGAAAGTCCTCTGTACTTATCTTATTAATAGTGGTCTATGCACTCCAAATCCACCTCTTACCCTTTGGCTACTGTGTAAAGCTTTATTCATACATACAAGAAAACAACCTCATCCTGGAAGAAACCTGTTATAAGACTCTACCTTTTCACTTTGAATAACAAGCTTTTAAGAGTGTTGCAAATACCTACAAGCAATGCTGATGTGACTACACATTTCAATTGAACTATTTAACGATTAATAACACAAATCAGGGGATATACTTATATATGAATGTTCAGATATGGCTATAGCCTCTCAGCATGTATATTAAGAGGTCAGAAAGCAAAGTCGTATATTTTAATAGCTGAACTATAGTGAAAACGGAACAGCTAGAACAAGAGACTATTTGCGACCACAGAGTGCCAAATGGTTGCAGCTGAAGCAAAAACAAAGCAAAGTAGGGTTTCAGTTCAACATATAACAAAGAGAAACTGTGCTTGTATTCTTGGATTCCCGTGTCACACAGTGTAGTCAAGGCAATAGTAGCACTGGGGGCACTGTATTCCCTACAGAAGTGTGTGACTTAACGACAGCAGTGAGAGAATGTTCTAGAGTGGAACCAAGCTTTAGCTTGTTGAAGCTGAATTCTCACGCTGAAATAAATAATAAAAACGACCAGGCACATCATTCAAATACATAAAGTCTATGGTTTACAAACCATCATTGCACTTGGCATGGCAAGAGCGCAACCCATCAGCTGACACTTGTTTGGCTAACTAGCTAACGAGTTAGCTAGCTAACTCAGCTTGCGAGATGAGCTAACGTTAGCTGGCTAGCCGGTTAGCCATTTAAAAAAATCATCGAACCCATACCTATCTAACTGATGTTACCAAAGTTAATAACACCGGGTAGTTGTTAATTTATGTGTTAATACTTCCTTTTCAAGCAATTTCTTTATTTTCATATAGCCCACGTTGGCCGGCCAGAATAGACACCAATGCTAACATAGCTACCTAGCTCAAGTTGGTCAGGCTAGAGAAGAAAGTGGGCAGGGGCATGACGTTACAGCACAGCGCTGAGTCGCACCAGCAGCTCTCTGCTAGCACAATCAACAAACCTGAGTGACAGAAGCATCTTCTGAGATGGCGATTTCTTCTTTATCTTTAGGAGTTTTTACTGTGACCTTAATAATAGTTTCCTCCGAAGCGCCAGGTTTATTATTGTTGTTATTACCAGGATCTGCGGCGCCGTTGTCAGCCATCTTTACTCCTCCGATGGAACAGCTTAGGATTGGCGTCAGCTTCCGGGTCATAAGAAGACAAACCTCTTTCGAGAAGGACCCTCACCATCTCCGACCTCCGCTTGTTCATCTCATTACAATGATGAATATATAGTAATGTTCTGTCACACATTTGTTTCCTGAAATTTCTCTTAGTAATACAATAAGAAGTTCAAGCAAACTGCTCCCTGGTATGTCCGAAAAGGTGATATTGCAAAATTACTACATTAGGGTAGTAGATGAACCATGTTTGGAAAACAATTTGAAATACAGCAGCAACTCTATCTAACATCATGGGTAAAATAAATAAATTTAAAAATTTTTTTTAAAAAAGCATAGAATTTAGAATTTTAGAATTTTAAAATTATAAATAATTTGAATATAAAGAAATATTACAGATAATGTTTTGTCCTTAATTTATAGTATGTAAAATGAAATAAATATAAATTAGGAAAAATGTCTTCATTAATCCAAGAATAAAGACAAAGTATAACATTTTCTGGGCAGCCAATGAATGTCAAAACATTCTTTTTATTCTGAAACTGATTGATAGGATTCTTGATAGCTAATGCACAGTAAATATGTCGATATGTGACGGCAATACTAAAACCAAAAACATTTTGAAGCTTTAAATCCACTACCAAGAAATGTTTATTTATTCATCAAAAACTAATACCATTTTTCACCAAGTTGATAATTCTTATTAAATAATACATTATTTGTAACTGAAACAAAAATATTTAGATCTTTGAGAAATTAAATTTAAATCTATGTAAATCTATCTATCTAATCTATGGCCTCTATGTGTTATTGTCACTACTGCTAGTGCTTTAACTTTGAAAAATGACTTGCGTTGAAAAATATTTTAAATTATGAATTACATGTGTTTGTATTATTATTATGTTTGAGAAATATCATTTAACTAAAAATGTGTTTTTAGTAGTGGACATTTGGAGCGTACTATGCATAGTGAATTGATTCAATTTGATAATTTGGTAATAAGAACCCAGGAGTATTATGATTGAAAATAAAAATCTTGGATCGGGGGTTTAAAGTCTGAAAAAAATATTTTTGACAGCAACTTTAAGCCATGTTAATTCCGTATTCAGCCCTGTCACTGAGTCTGAATCGATAAAAGTCAGTCCATTCTTTTCATGTTTTTAAGGTCATCATAACCCACCTGCCGTGTATGGTGAGACAGGTATTACATCTTTGTCTGTATCTGTGCTAAATGCTATCGCTGTGAGATTCAAAGGAAATGGCAGGCTTAATTATTAGTTTTGATCCATTGATTTAGGAAAATGACACAGTGGTGTTAGCCACTGATGAAGGGAATGGCATTTCTGTCAGTCATGTCGATGACCTTTCCTTTTTGTGATTGTGTATGGAACGACGTGTGTGCGTTTGTGTGCGTGTGTGTTAGGGGTTTGTGTGTCACATTAGATGCAGACTGTAATCTTCCACTCATTTCTCTCAATACAGTCTGTAACCCACATTTCAGGATAGAAAATCACGACCATTGTGATTATAGATAAGTACTGACTTCCTATAGGAGAGAGAGACACAGCCAGTGTAGAGTCCCCCCTCTATATGTGTCTCTCCATGCTGCCACAGTGTGACAGCACTGAAAGAAAAGTGTCTGTTTCAGCATATTGTATTGACACGGGCAGTACTGCATACCTATGCATATCCCCAGTTCTAGAGCACACCATTTACAAACAAACAAAACCAAAAAAAGAAACATGGACCACCACCACCCCTTCCCTAAGGCCCCCTAACCTCCCCCCTCCTAACCTGTACAGGGTCACATGCACCAAGCCCCCTGCAATGTCTCATTCAAGTGCATCCCATACAGGGAGGCCGATTGTTACAAAGGATTTTGCTTTCATCAACAGAAACTCAACGAGGGGACAACTTTTTGGATTTTGGCCCAGTAGAATTCTCTTTGACTCTCTCTTTCCCTCCAAGTTAGCAACACCTTTCTCTCCCTCTCTCTCTCTTTCCTCCCGTCCGTCTCTCCTGTTACCTCAGAAACGTGGGCAGTTCAGAAGGTGTATTTCCTGAAGAAACAAGGTAAGGACATCACTTTTTATTTTTTTGTGTCTATAATGTAATGATATATTGACATTGGTGATGAATTGGATGGAGGCTGGCAGAGTCAGAGAAAAAACTTGCTCAACTCCATTGATTGCCTAACCAGCATCATTACTGCAGAACAAGCACTGGTGTGACATGAGGATTTGGCAATGAAAACCGCCACACTATATAGAGCAGCTTTTTACCGTGGGTTTACATCGCACTTGTTCAACTCATAGTAGTGGTTCACACTAGGGGGGGAGGTTAATATGGGTGTTGAAAAGTTTGTAGACATCCAGTCTGCTTCATTTTAAATGTTATGTCACTAACTCTTATATGGATTAGAGCAGCTAACCTTTAGACTTGTTGAAATGAAAATGCTTCTGTCATGTTCATGTGGGGTGATATCTTCAGTGATGGTTCTGATGTTTGTTTGATATTTCACTGATTGCTGTTATTGTACTTGTCTGATTGGCTGGTAGTGTACATTTGTTTCAAATACAACAGTGATTTGTAAGATAGATTGGAGTGATCAGATTCACCATCCATCACTACTATTTTTAAAATTATATGTAAACTGTAAGCAGAATCTATATGGACATGTTTAGTACCAATGCATTTTTATGATTATATTGCCTTTGTGTCAAGTGTGTAATACCAGGGCAAGAGCAGCCACATATTCATCCTCTTGCATATCTATGTATATCTACATTACATTTGACCTAACACATTGTGTGTGTGTGTGTGTGTGTGTGTGCGCGCAGGTGTACATGCCTGCATGTTTGCTTACAGAAAACACGGTTTAACTATAACTAGTACACCCTAACTCCCATTATTTCTTCTTGTCTTGCCGCGGAGATAGGTGCTCTGCAGCAGCCCCATCATCTCAACTCAAGATGTACAGCTTCATGGGAGGGGGCTTGTTCTGTGCCATCGTGGGAAATATCCTCTTGGTGGTCTCCACTGCAACTGACTACTGGATGCAGTATCGTCTCTCTGGCAGCTATGCCCACCAGGGCCTGTGGAGGTACTGCATGTCCAACAAGTGCTACATGCAGACGGACAGCATAGGTAAGACATGTGCCTTTGTCATACATGTATTTCAGGTTATCAGGTTATCAGAGTCCTCACTCTGGTCTCGAACCCATGTTCTGTGTCTGCCAGCATAACAGATAGGTCCCCCTACCAATTGAGACAAATCAAAAGCACATACTCTCGATTTATGCAAAGGATACCAGGGAGTGGGTTCAAACCAGCTCAGTTACACCTTCATATACTCATCACCCATCGGCAGGGAAGCTTAGTAGTTCGAGACTATTCCGCAGCCAGGAGGTCTCAGGTTTGATCCCAGTGACAATCATGTGTCTATGAAAAAGTAAAGACCCAACCTCTACCTGCTCATTCATACTACGCTGATAGAGTCAGCTAATGTGCCAAAAAACATACCATAGGTACCCGTTCCTGAAACTGGGAGAGCTGCTATTTGGTGCCACCTACTGTCTGACTCATCATGTTGTAGGCCTGTTGCTGGGAGTCTCCACTAGGCCAATGTGTGCAAGATGTGTCCAAATGTTTCTACACAGTGCCACCTACTGAAAAGATTGTCTCAGGATGACTGACAGAAAATGATACACACACACACAGGGGAAAGGTGAAAATGTCTATGGTTGTGTTCATTTATGGTTTCCAGATGATGATTTATTTGATGGTTTTCTGTTTCCAAACAGCTTATTGGAATGCCACCAGGGCCTTCATGATCCTGTCAGGGATGTCGTGCTTTGCGGGCATCATCGCTGGCATCATGTCCTTTGCCCACTTCTCCTCCTTTGAGAGGTTCAACCGCTCCTTTGCTGCAGGGATCATGTTCTTTGTCTCCAGTGAGTCTTCTCTCTCTCCTGTCAAGACACACATACACGAACACACACACATACACACACACACACCTTTGACAGTAATAGTCACATAACTCCTTATCGCCCTCCCAGCTTTGTTTGTTCTACTGGCCATGGCCATCTATACTGGGGTGACAGTCAACTTCCTGGGGAGGCGCTTCGGTGACTGGCGCTTCTCCTGGTCCTACATACTGGGCTGGGTGGCTCTGCTCATGACCTTCTTTGCAGGTAAGGAAGGACAAAGCTGAGGCAGGCAACTTTGTCCAAATATTAAACCAAGATAGAGGGGGCAGACAGGCTTAGAACTGACAACTATAGAAGTTACTATCAAACATACCAGCCAATCAACCTAAATAACTCAATATTTCTTAGGTACTCTATTACATTACTGTTTACATGAATAAAAATGTGAAATGTTGATCATATCTAAATTCAAGGAGAGCTCAAGCTTAAAAAATGTAGTGCAATAAGACACTTTAAATCTAATACATCTGGCATGCAGCTTTGGGACCCTAACTCTAACTCTGTTATATTACCGTGCCTCCAAATGACATTGCCTCTCTCTGTTCCAGGTATTTTTTACATGTGTGCCTACAGAATGCATGAATGCAGGAGAGGAGCTGGCCCACGCTAGAGGGAGACAGACAGCCACGGCAAACTTTTTTAAAAAGAGGATAATGCTACTTTGAATGGAAGCCCAAACAGATCAAAGCAGTCTTGACTGATCAATCCAAGAGATGACGTCTGATGCTGCTCCTGGAGATTCGTCGATATGAGGGTCTGATTAAGGACTCACATGTCTTTTTACAAATGATTGAAATAAGGATTTTTCTAGGTGTAGTTACAATGATAGCACAGAGAATAATATGCTTTATACAATATGTGTTATAGCATTGCAATGTGATCTTGGCGTTCCTTCGCTTCCTTTTTCAAATCATTTGAAAATATGTAAAGGGAAAGTGTGGATAATCAGAGGCGTGTTCATTTGGCACATTCAATAAAGTTGGTCTTCAGATGTTATGCTGTGATATTGATTTTTGCAGTTGTGCGAGCAACCAGAAGATGGCAGCACTAAAACTCAACAAAATCTACTAGCACTAGTTAATACTTTTCATCAGGATCAAATAACTCAGGATCAAAGATTTGCAGGTCAATAAGAAGTGATTATTTATCTATAGCCAAAGAACTAATAATCCTTGCACTTTTTACTTGAGACCAACTTCAGCATCACGATCTCAAGAGGGCCCTAGGAGAGGCTTTGTAATATTTCAAGGAGTATATTGTCGGGAATGGAAATTACTGGTTTACACAACAGAGAACAACACATCAAAGGTAAACCCAGACAGTACACAAGATGTCCCCAAAGGCTATTTTATTTGGCAATGCTTCTGCAAAATTTCTGACAAGGATCTGCCCGAGCCAAAAGTGAAACTTGTGGTCTTTATTAAGCTGCTGTTCATGGGTGAGGGCCTAGCATGTGGCAAGCAGCATCGTCTTCCACACAACATGTTTGCTGACGTGTTGAACACTTAAGTACCTTTGGACTGCACATGGGAGGCTGTGTGTGTGTTTGCATGTGTATATTCAAGCGTGGAACAAGCTTCAGACAATAAAAGAAGAACAGAACATGAGAAGTCCAGTTCTTGGACTGGGGAACCAAAGAACCGGGGAACCGGAGAACCGGGGCGCCGGGAAACTGGGGTGTGGTCTTCAGCCACTGATTGTTCCAGTGCCTAGGTCTTTAATCACAGCTTCCTATTTGTTATTTGTCTATTAGTCACCATCAGCTGGGAGAAAAGGAACAGTAGCTGCTGAGGTAATGAATACTTGGGCTACTTGTGACGCAGAAACAATGAGAGAAATGTAAACACTAAGTCACTGGACAGATCCCTTGATCCAAGTTTCCATACTTGGTCCCTGTGGCTGCTGTGATGAGATAAGCTCATCTTTTTCCCAGATTCTTTCAAAACCCGTTGTAAAGCTTCCAATAAGTATCCGGTCTTGGCAGCCTGCGTGATCTGGCAGATTTTCACTTTTTAGCAAATGAACTCCTCTCTCATGGCCACCGGGTCAAAAGTTTCCTGGTTTTATCACTGTAACCTGATAGCAAATATATTGTAGGTGTATTTGTTTTGGTTGTTGAAGCAAATAAATGCCCACAGTATGATGGGACGTTTAATGGTATTGTAGTTATAGTCCAATGAGGTTCATCTGAAAACCAGTGGGCTGCGTATGGCTATTCAGGGAGCATATTTGCCACATGTATTAAGGAAAGTGTGAATGTTTATCCCACTCTTTTTAGATATAATAAAGTGAATGTATGAGTAAATTTTGAGTAACGTTTGTCTGGGATTATAGTAAAAGCCTGAAAAGTGATTAGCAGTCCACTGGTCAAAGTCCTGGTCTTTTCCCCAGCTCAGCCTGAGAAAGAAAACACACTGCAAAATATATCAATCTAACAGTAGTTTAATGTAGTTTTGAGTCTTTACATCTTATTTTTCTTAAAACAAGGGGGGGAAATTGCCAATGGGGCGAAGCAATTTCATTTGTTACAAATGGAAATCATCTTCTATCAAGAATTTTCTTGGGGAGTGAAAGTGTGTGTCATTTCTTTGATTCTAGAGGATTGATCTGCCTCATTCTGCCTGGTTTCAAGATATTGACTCACCTAGAAAATTCCTGAAACGAGCAACACTGCTTCGGAAGGTGGAATTATCTCACCCCAGCGGGAATCCTAAAATAAGGAAATTAATTAATATAATAAATATTAAATAACTTGATAAGATGGACATTCACGCACACACACTATGCCACACAACACAGCGTATACACACTATACACATACACACATGCATGAACACACAGAACGAGAGAGAGAGAGAGAGAGAGAGAGAGAGAGGAGTACACACATTCAACACATACATTGTGAAGAACCAAAGCACTAGTTTATTTGTTACCAATAGAAATCACAACCATTTTGAGTAAATGTGTAATCAGTCACACAATGTAACCCTGAGTTACAGTAACAGCTAGTTTAATAGTTTTATAGCTGACTGAGGAATGAAAGTCAAGTCTGACGCAGGAATGCAAGGTCAAAGGCGTCGCTCCAAGGCGTGTGTGCTGGACACACCAGGTCTCGTGTGCCCTTCTATTAACCAAGTGTTTGTTCGACATGCCGTCAGTGAGAACACCTGGTCGTTTTCGGTGTCAGAGCTTGTTGATATATGTGACAATTCACTCAATAGCGCTGATAGTGCAGACCTGCAATTATTCTTCAAACAAGAGGGTCTCCTCTCTCCAGACTCCAGCGGAGCCCCTCACTGAGGCAGATGTTCACCCAGGTGTGTATACAGGTAACACATGGAGGCAAAGGTGTACTGGATACACACACACACGCACACACACACACACACACATAGAATGTGGAAAGTGTTTTTATTGTGCATTACTTAGATTTTTGAGATTCTTAGTCTATATTTGGCAGTCCTAATAAAAGTTTATATTTAAGTTTTTATTTTTACTCTACCACATTTTGAAGGACACTGTAACTCTGCCACATTCAGGGAGTCTTTACTTTGAAGGAAAGGGGATATTCATACAATGATAAATTCATGAAAATAAATCCCTACACACACACACACACACACACACACACACACACACACACACACACACACACACACACACACACACACACACACACACACACA
>CABFOQ010018909.1:0-19489 GCA_900660455.1 Gephyroberyx darwinii
AAGCGGCGCAGCTCACCACCTCTCCGACGGCGGCACTTGCGTGCTCCGCGCCAAGGCAGCGGAAGCAGGCGGAGTGGCCGTCCTCCGGCAGAAGATCTGCCGGGCAGGAAACACAATACCTGGCCCTGAAAAGGGCCGTTGGGGTAGGAAAAGTTTGCATCTTTTAGCTTAATAGTTGTTCGCTGAAAGAAAGAAGAGGAAGAATGCCGGCAAGCACGGCCTTATATACAGGTGTACGGGGGCGGAGCCCCAGCTGATAGGTGCATCGTTGAAAGTTTCAGTGCTCGCGCGCACACGCACGAGCACGAGCATAGCCCATAAGGCGAAGCCTAAACGGCGAAGCCTAAACGGCGAAGCCTACGAGAAATAGAACGGACATTCTCCGGTGGTGTGTTATATGTGTGGAAGGGCAACTTCGGTTAAAGTGCGGACCTGATTCTCTAATTGTAATGCGTTGATGGCTATACAACGAGCTAAGCAGTACTATTTTTCATAAGCCCTCCACAAAAACTGTGTGTGTGGTGGTGGGTCTTCTATAACTTGTAGACAATTAAATAACTTCCCAACATTTATTAAGTCTCCTATTCAAATCCAATTTAATGGATTTTGTAAGCATTCTACAAACATAATCATCAGAATTCCTTGGAAACCTATTTATTTCCCTCCAATAATAACATTTGTTAGTGGTGATGACTGTAAAAAAAACCCAAAGGCCTTTTTTGGCCTTGCAAGCTGAAGGTCTTGATGATGTAAACCATGGAGAACTATATGGATGTTTGCGCCCAAAAGCTCTACTAAGCTACCATCAGACATAGGTCAATTTCACATTTTCTTTACATTTTCTTTTGGTTTTTATTTGCCAATTGTGAATTTAGGACTATACCATATAAACTATTTATAGGAATAGTGAAATGCACCACACCTTACTTGTTTAAGTCTGGTATTGCAGTTGATGCTCACACAGAACGCAAAGTAGCAACACCAGATAAGAGGGAAGAGATGAAAGGAGATGATGAGATAAAGGTCTCACTCTGTAGCTATTACAACACTTTGCTCCCTGCCTTCCTATGCTTGCCTCAACCTATCACCCTTTAAACCATACTGTGTCGGAGTGAAGTCGGGGCCCATAGTGCTGCAGGGCTCTCTGGTGCAGTCTTGTGCTCCTCATTAAGTACTGTAACATGGCCTTAGATGTGAGGACCCCGAGATCACCACTATCTGCTCACTGCCGGCAGCAAGGTGTTCAGCTGAAATGTCATGTTACTTCTTTCGACCAATCAGAGTGATGCTCTATGCCCCTTTGCTGTGATTGGAGGTGAGGAAGCTTGGTGAGTGGTGAGGTCAGAGCAGTGCTGTGGATAGTGCTGTCGATGATTCCCTGCCTCACAGGCATCAAGTGCTAGATGTCTCTAAACTTTTCACAACTCAGTTAAAGCAAATATGGAATTTCTTTTTTTTTAAAATTTGTCTCTGCTAACTACAGAAATATCTTTCTAAATGATTTTAGTAGTTTATCTTCCAACACAAACCCAGTGGCCAGAAATACAAGTGATTTTTGACCGTGATGACGAACAGGCATATGGATGATGCAGTCCTCCTTCCAGCAATTTAAAAACGGGTCAGAAATCTAAATATTTTCTTCTAAATCTTCTAAAAATGTATAGATTATTCATGCTTTTATCTTGTCTCATTTAGACAACTATAATTTTCTCTATTCCTGCCTCAGTCAAAAGACAAACTCACGTCTCTAGGTTAATTCAGAATGCAAAAACTTGGATGTTAACTGGTGTCATTCAAAGAGACTAACTTAAGAATCTCTAAACCAGTTACCAGTTACATTTTGAATAGATTTTTTTACTGATCATGTTTAAAGCACAGCTAGATCTGGCCTCTAGCTATATGACTATGAAGATCAAATAGTCTCAAAAGGAGACACAAACAAATATCACATGATTACTGTGTAAAGCACAATGCACAAAGAAATGAGTGATTTGTATTTGTGTTTATATACAAATCATGATATATTAGTGAAAAATAAAATAAAGATAAATAAATCACTCATCACGCATTTCGGGTTGTGTGACATTTGTTTGCTGTCTCATTTTGAGACTGTTTGATCTCCATACATGGCAGACCTTTTAGTCACATATGAGTGGAGCGTAGCCTCTCATCTTAAGGCAGGGCCCTTCTGAAAGCTCTGCAGTCTAAATTTAAGATTAAATGTGATTGAGCTTTTGCTGTCAAGGAGCCTAGACTGTGGCAGGCCCTAGTTGAGGTTTGTAGAGTAGCTATTTGAGTATAATCTTTAAAACCACTTCCTAAAGATAGAGATAGATACTTTATTGATCTCTGGGAGGAAATAGAATTGCTTTTTTTTTTTTTTGCTCTTTTTGCCTACTTTTCCAAGTAATATATGTTTTTTTTTCAAAAGTGATTTTGGGCATTCATGCACTCTAAAGTACACCAAAATAGACCTAGGACAGTTGCATGATGTAATTTTCACAGCCAATTAGCGCTCTAAAGTTTGGTTCGTCCCTCCACCTGCCTGCTCCCTCATAACATTCAGTTCATCTCTCGTTCTCTCTGTCACTGACTACGTTTACATGCACAGATAATTCTGCGCTTAACCTGGTTAATAAGGTTACCCATTTAAAATAAATAAATAAATAAGCTGAAACCTGATTAAGATGGTTGGCATGTTGGCATCGCACTCCTTTTACTTTCGGCTTACGCCATCTGTGCTAACTCAGACTTGCACAGCCCTCTGGGTACATTTTGATGTCAACAAAACCATGGCAGCAACCACTACTTACTATTATTATTATTGGATCACCATTTCTTTCCCCTGAATTAGAAGTAACATATTGCTCAGTCAAAGAGGCTAGCTGGCAGCTACATCTTTTTCATACTTTGTTGCTGGTTGAACGTTTTATCTGTAGAAGTCACACCACAGGTTGTCAAGAATATTCTGTTAATTGGTTGATTCATGGCAACAGTGAGACTCAGTTGCAAGGTTGATGTAAACAGTTTAACCTGAATAAGAGTATGTCCAATAGCTGGGTTACTCTGTGCATGTAAACATAATCATTGACACTGTCCAACTTTCCTCAAGTAGACAACACTGAGTTTCAACTCCTTTTCCAAGGTAAATGCTGACCTGTGGAAAGTCAAGATTATGAAGTCAATAAAAAGTTGACACATGATATAAAACATAACAAGGTTTGATGCATCAAGTACTTAATTAATTACATGTCCAAGTTAGCGTAATGTTAGCTAAAGTGATGAAGCCAACTGCCCAACAATGTTGATGAATGCACTTTTTTCCGTTGGCCACTCACTATAGGTTAGCTAACATCCTTGTTGGTGTGTCACTGATATTTAACATAAACTATGTAGTAAATACATGTGGTTTACAGGAATGATATAGGCTAGAGCCACTACATGGAGTGTGGGGAGGGAACTAGATAAATCCAATACACAAAAAGATAAATCCAAGACACAAATGAGCAGTATTTAACACTAAATGAGACTCCAGGCATTTCGTCCTATTTCTGAAATTCAACTCACAAGAAACAATATTAACTCATGTTTATCTCACTCTGATCAAAACAACAGATCACCAAATGATCTTAACTAAGTGTCTCCATGCATGAGACCATGAGATTAGAGAAAAATATCAAAGAAAACTCAACATGATGTTTTATGACTCCATTTGGATGCTTCTTCTCAGACATGCACAGTTTTCACATACCGCTGCATGCTGTTGAAGCTGTTGAAGCCAACAGCTATATAGTAGGGGCTTATTACCATTATATATTGTATGTCACTTTGGCATCTTCAAATTTATCTCATAAACTCACAAGAATTTATTCTTTCTGTTATCTCCTCCTTGCTCCTGAGGGGGTTTTAGGAGAAACATTTCAGATGTAGGTGATCACAAAATGATACAGAAGATGAGATCTTGAGATCTTCCCTGTTTCTTAAGAGATGAAGAAAAGATGACTCTGGGCAATAGATTTTTCCTCCGGTGACTTATTTATTCTAGCAGCCAACTATCCATAGTCAGAGTACAAATGAGAGTACCTGATCATATCAGGCTCTGATAACACAGACAAGGAGGGAAGGACAGGATGAGAAGTAAAGTCTGAGAAACACTTAGGAGGCCATTGTGTCACCTGAACAAACCCCCCCCCCCTGAAACAGATACCCTAGGATGAGTCCAAATGGTCTAAACATAATTTTAAGTTAAGTTGTTTACACTAAGTAAAACACAGCTAGGCCTATGTTCCATTCATTGTGCGGCTTTTAGTTTGCCTATTTATCTATTTAATTATTTGTTTAATTTATTTAATTAATTTAACTTTTACTGCCAGTTCCAATGCATCTACTGTAAATGGTTTAATATATATTCAAGTATATGCATACAGTCAACATTTTGGTGTCAGTGATCAGTAAGTATGTAATTTATCAAAAATGTATTGCATGTGTTGGTATTTTTGCTGAATGAGCTGAAAGAATTTCAGCAGTCATTACACGTAAGGACTCGAGGTAGTACTCCAAAACTTTCTCCAAAGTTTGTAGGTCTGCATATTGACTACACCCACATGTTCATTCGTCAATGGTCGTTATTTGTTTTATCCAATTTGGTGGGTGTGCATGTCAGTCCATGTATTCCTGTATGTCCTATGTTTTCTGTGGACTGGACAAAACTGAAGAAGCCTTTGGTAAGTAACTGTATTAGTAATGAATGGTGGAGCAGCAGGCACTCACACATTAATAGAACACTTTTTTTAAGCAATTTGCCTTGTCACTTTTCAAAACCACTGTCAAAACTACTTGTCAAAACCAGTTACTTTGCATTCTGACCTGAATACGACAAAGAATATATTTATACTCCTGAGTAATATCAATTTTTGAAATGTGTTCCTCTGTTGTAGCTTGAAGCAAATACTGACCGGAGACCAAAGAAACGTTTTCAGCTCATAATAACCATAGCCCTTGAAATTTTGACATAAATCACTGCTTTAGGTACTGCACTCCCTTAAGGAACCACTAGCGTTCTTTGGCTCAGCCTTGTTAGCTCCAGTTGTCATTTGAAGTGCCACTCAGTGTTTTAGCTGGCCCTGGGGTTCTTTCCCTCTTTTTTCCTCTCACGGGCTAGCAGGATTTCAACCACCTGCTGTGTGTATTGGTATTTGAGACTAAGCTGGTTTGAGATGAAAAGTCACTCCATTTACCTAATCTCCACAGTACATCCACCTCTCTTAAACACAATGGGTCATGCTGGTGCCACTCAGGGCCATGGCAGAGCCTGGGCATTAGCCACCAGGGTCCGACATGCCAGCAACTTATTGTCTCATGTAAACACTTTAATCTACTAAAAGAATGCTAGCAATAGGCATGTAAAACACATTCCTTTTCAGCAGTTTCTTTTGGAAGAGAGGGAAAAGGAGAGACCATTTATTTGTAGTATGAGGTTTCAGGGTCATGGTGTTTTAGACTAACAGACTGTTGAGAGTCCTAGCATGGCAAACAATTCCATCTTACACTGTGTTTATCACAGAGGGGAAGGAAGGAATACACAGAGAGCTGTTTGGCATTCCAAAGCACCAACAACCATTAGCTCAGTAGTGTTAATACCATAAACTAATACAATTTCCATCAATTATTCAACTTCCCTGAGGACCGCAAACACAGAGTGGATTTACAATGCTTTTGAACCCCTCCTGCTGGCTCTTTTTGCCCCCCTTTCTTTCTCTCTTACTCTCTTTCTGTCTCTCCCGCTCTCTCTTGCAGGCACATGCAGGCACACTCAAATTCTGAATTCTTTAAAATGGATGATAGTGATAGAGCTTTTGCCTTTGAGATGCATGGCTGGAATCAATTTAAAAGATTTTAGGAATATGTGGAGAGGATCCCTTGTGTGAGTACTGCCACACTGTTTTATCTACTATGAAATATGATGCTGGACTGTGAGACCTCTTCATATAAGGTGGTTTTTGGGACAATATTGTGCACACAATGTAGTCTGAATGGCTTCAAGATCTTGCTATAATTAATTTTAATTTACTTGCATTGTGAGTCAGAAAAGTGTTATTTTGGTGTTTAAATCAACTAACTGTGCAAGCCCCGGGCTTCAAACATCAATCAAACAAACCCAACACAGCATTATGGTGTTGTCTACTAGGTTTTGCCTGTTTGGCTCGCAAACCTCTCTTACTTTGAAATTCAATCTATGCATGCTAGAGGCAGTGCACATGATGTAATCCAAAATCACACATCTTTCACATCTGAAGTATAAACTCTCACACATGATGTCAGATCAAATGTGAAAAAATATTGCTTGCATGTGAAAACCAACATGTGTTTGAATTCACATCTGTTATTTCACACTTTTTTGTAAGGGTAATTATTGGCCCCTTCCTGTCTCTGCCCTACCTTGTTCTGTTTGGGTTTAGCCCATCCTGGGTAACCAAACACCCAGCAACCATTGCCCCCTAAGGCCCCTTCCAGCCCCCTAATAACCCCCTCCTTCCTTAATGTCTTTATCCTTTTGCGAGGGTTTACACAAGTGATACATGGTGAATCAACCAATTGTCCCTCCTAATGTTTTCCTGTGACTAACCTTTGCTTTGGGGCAGCTTTTTATACTTTCTTGGAAAAACATCACAGCCACATCATCTCTCCTTTACTTGCTATGCTTCCTGTCAGCAACTGGCTGTTACCTACTGGTACAGGCACCTGGACAGGCTCCTCAGGCTAACGGATATGTCAGCTTTCTACTTGGCTGCAGTTGACTTCACCTCACCTGGCCTGTGAATATAGCCAGATGATCTCTGGCTTGACTCAAGCAAGCAGGGGAGGTATGGGGAGGAAGCGAGTGGAGGAAGGGGAGGCAGGAAGGATTGAAAGGGAGGGAGGATTAGAAGGAGAATTAGGAAAAAATGTCCAGTGATAGACTGAGAAGCATGTGAGGAGAGGAGAACCTGGGACTGGGCCTTGATCCAACCTGGACATCTTGTCACACCTGTAGCATCGTCTGTCTGGCAAGCGGAGATGAAGAGAGTATGGGGGTAGCCATCTGCTCTTCCATCATGCCCTTCTCCAGTTTGTTGCCATGGGGACTTTCTTGTCCAACCAACATTTACAGCAAATGCCTTGCCGATAGACAACAGCTCCTTCCCTCCACCCATGCATCCCTCCTGAGCTGATTAATTTGTTTGTTTTTTCCAATTAACATCCGCTGGCTATTGCTAACATAGCATGTTAATCCTAGGCATGGGGACAGAGGAGGAGTTAAGGACAGAATATTAATGATCAGCTCCTCCAGAGGGTAGATACCAAACAGACTGTCAAACTGACTGAATGAAGCTTGGCAAGGAAAATAGCCTCCCTCCCAATACATCTTGCAAAACGTGAAATAAAAACCAGGGTCCAATTGTCATCAAGCTGTCAAAGATACAATGTTTCCATTTCATGAAATATAAGGAGGATCACAGCTGACCACCTATTGCCTTATTTAAAGCCATTTGATGTATTAAAAGATCAAAGATTAAAATAAGTAATATGTTGCATTTGTGTGTTTTTAGAGCCTTTGAGGATACAAAGAAGGGTAGAAGTGCCAAAGCCTCAACGTGTGGTATTAGCAGCACTTCATGCCCCTTCACTGGATAAAGAACCCATTCAGTATTCATGGTGAATATTAATGTTTCACCACATACACTGTCTACTCCGTGTCGTCCATGTTACTACACCTATCAGGCACACAAGAATATGTCAGATTCTCCCATTAGTCATTATCAATATTTTATCATGCACCAACCCACAGAGGATGTTGAGAGAGAGTGTGTGTGTGTGTGTAATGTCTTCTTTGCTATATTAGGGCATGGTCACATTATCCTTGTCTCAATTGCCGAGGGCAAGGGAAAACAGTCATGGAGAGTACCTCAGCTTAAAAAAGTGTGCAGCTGGTGGCATTTCACATACATATACAGTCAAGCACCAGGTGACTATGAAACTGAGCCCTAAATTACAAAAGCAAAATACATGGCACACACTATTGTACTTGACTCATGATTAGAGTATTCCCAGTGTTTTTTTCACTACATAGCGGTACAGTGACAGTCACAGTTCATAAGTTAAGTTATTTCACATAGTTCCAAGAACCAACCACAACACATGATGCCTTGTTGGGCATGTTGCACTAGCCCAGATAGCAAAAGACTACTGAATGTAGGGGAAAATGCTGTGAAGTTGCTTTAATATCAAATACTAGTGTCAATTTTCTCAAATTGTATTTTTTATGTCCTGCACTTTGTGACAAATCAGTCTGCTGGCTCTGCGGTGTTCCTAGCTCCACTCCACCAAACAGTATAGAATCAGATTTTGGTCAACATGTATCAAACAAAAGATTGACAATATCAAACAAAACATTTCAAATTGACAGCAAAATGTATTTCATTGCAAAGAAATTGGGTGGCAAAACCTAAGCTCTAAGTCGGAATAACAGTACTGAAAACATGTTATTTTTAAGCTCATACTGATTGCCAATGATGGATCCACATCGGTACCCCTTGCTTACAATTTCCCTGTGTTGTTTACGTCAGCCACAAAAAAAAAAGCCACAGCTTTTTTGTTTACAATTTGTGTAGGCGGGGCTCCCAACAACACAGGTATTTATGCCTATTATTAATGCTTAACACCAAACATAAATGTTTGGTTTATCATGAGGTTTATCATGTGTATATGATATGTGTGTTGATGACTTAGCATACTATTACACTCAATGCTAACAGGTTTAGTTTTTACTTGATAACTGGAGTAAGCAAGCATTGTGGAAGATTCAGCTGTCACTCTAGAATGCATTGATAGTTAATAGTGCTGTATAAGTGAATGATTGGCTTGACCTGACTTTTGTAACCACTTAACATTCAGTGTTAAAAGAACAGGGCAAGGTCTCGGTGACAGCATAGACTCGTTTCAGTGACCACCAGGCATTTGCAGACATCAGATAAATTGATGTAGTAAGTATTGACAGGGATGGTCAAAGTTATACAGCTGTTACAGCTGCACCACACAGAAAGTATACTGTGCTGTTTCTTTATAGTTGTTACATATGTTGGTAAAAACTTCTTATAGCATGTTGTTATTAATGATTTAAGTAGTTTTCAGTTGGATAGTTAATAGTTACCTATAACCTGGTTGGGTTTAACTAAGACGTTGCCCTATTTTCTTTTACCAATTTTTAGATTATGCTTGTAAATTACCTAGTTGTTACTATGAGTCTGAGATATTACCCAGAACTTACCCTGTTCTTTCAGGACTGTGTATTAAAGTGCTACTTGATTTGCTACATACTGCATCAGGCGAACACCATTCAGTACAAGATGTATATGAGCTCATGTGACCGGACATCATGGGCCCTTCCTTTAAAGAACCTTGTCCCAAATTACAAACCACAACTACAAATCTATGGAATTGCTTATGGGTAAAGCAAAATAGAGGTATGTTGAGGAGGATATCCAAAAAAAACTTAACACTACATCCCTTAATCATGTCATCAGATGTGACAGAAATGCTTCAGGCAGAACTCAATAGGGGGCAATACATGAAACTGCATTGTGCTGCTTTTTCTTCTCCTCGAAATAGGCAGGAGCTGTAACTCGATAATAGTGAGTGGGCTATCCCATCTTGCTTTGTAGAGGAGCTATCCCATCTTGCTTTGTAGAGGAGAACTCATAAATTGTTTTCTATTTCAAACAAATCTGCTTCACCAGCCAACAATATACTGGTTGAGAGAGCACTTAACCAAGCATTTATCCAAGGGGAACTTAAAAGGTGTGTCATTTTTATTTATTTGCCTCCTCTCTGGGAACCTATTGGAGAGATATGAGGCTGCAAGCTTTATACAACCAGCCTTATTGAAACAGATGAGATCTGCTCTTTATTTATATTGTGTACAGTATGGACATGCCATTTTTTCACTGTATTACTGAAACAGTAGTGTCTCATTTATCCAAACCATCTGAACTGACCAGTTAACCAACTCAATGAATAAGAATAAAATAAAAAAAAAAATTGGTTTCAATTTTTCGAATAGCCTTGTTGATTCATGCATTCTTCAAAATTAATTGAAACACATTTATATTAGTGTGTGATTATCACTTAAATCACTGTCTGCCTCACAATTAAAACTGACTGCAAAGGGAAAGTTATACCATCACTGTGAGAAATAATACTTACACTATTCTTTGTGTGACCTTTAGGAAACAAATCATTTCCAAAACAAAAGTTGTTATTGTGCCAATTGCTGTTTTTAGGACATCCATCTATTCAACTTGTTAAAATTCCACTCCTGACAAGTTCCTTATGAAAAACAAATCAACTCAAAAACTAAAGGTAACACCCAATGCAGAAAAATAGTGAATATAGTAATAAAGTTTTAATTTAGATCTCACTCATTCACCTGGCTGTTATCAAATATTTTTGAACATGAAAAACTCTCACCCAAGTCCAAGTAATGAGACACAGCTTTGAGCTGCTCCATTGACAGTGAATGGCAGACTGACTTTGTGGAGTCAAAAGCCTCTTTCACACATGAACTGAAATCCGGAACTTATCTAGACATTACTCGGAGAAGTTGTTTGTGTGAACGCAAATGTCCGAATCAGTTGGCCTGGAAATTAAACAGACTTTACCCACCCAGCACCCTAGTCTAAAATCCGTTTTATCGCCGAGTGAGCCCAAGTGTGAATGGAGCAGAAGATTCTCCGGAGTATTCTCTACGAGCAAGTGGGCGTGTTGATGACGTATTTATCATGCGACTGGCGCAAAACCGGGATAATACAATGTTTAATGCTTCCCACCCTTTCGCCAATACTGCGGATAGGTCTAACTACATTTAGAATTGACATCAACGCAAAAACGGCCACTGAGAGTGAGTCGGTCACTTCGTCCACCATCTTTGTGCTGTAAACAAAACATTGTGATTTCCACAGCGTACTTTTTGCGTCATGTCCTGTCTCTCGCACACTCTACCCAGGCCCCACCCCTTGCCTAAACTAACCGTATATGTGTGGAAGGGCAACTCCAGTTAAAGTGCGGACCTGATTCTCTGGAAAATATCCGAAAGTGTATATCTGAAAGAGGCTCAGGAGAGAGTTTAGTCAGTGGACATATTCTCCCGTAGTCTAATTATCATTTGAATGTGTCTTTCAGCTATTTCCACTTTTTCTATATCCGTTAGGAGGACTCCTGGATTGGCTCTGCACGGTCAAATTTGACGTGCTCCGCGCGATATATTTGTTTGGTTCTGCCCGAGCAAATTGAACTGTCCCCGCGTGAATTTCAACATGTCCCTTGTGCGTTTTAGACACACTTTTGTCCCTAACGGCGCCTCCTACCTCATAGGGACAGAGGGGAGGTGCGCCTGCCGAAGGAGACAGTGCTGAAGTGTTGTTCTAGCGAGCATTGCTACGCACCCAAATTAGCTTTTTATATAAAATGTCCCCACAAACTTCCATTAATGGTCAACAGATCTGTGTCTTGTCTGGCTTGTTTCTTGAGAGAAACTTGATATTCTAATAATAACTAAACCATTTTATAGTCTCTAATGGAGCTATCACTCAACTTCCATAAATGGTTGATGCACATTTTATTTGATGTAGATTGAAACATTTTTGCTATCAAATTTATCCATTATCTATAATTATTCACCTCTCATCAGAGATTATGAAAGAGGAAATTGGAGATCAAGAAAATGCAATAGTTTGTCTGTTGTCTCTTTTACCTGACTTTTTAAAGACATTGTTCAACAAATGGCCATTTGAAGAGCCTTTTTTTCCCTAAAGCATTGATTAAAGTGTATAAACAGGCGACAGTCAGCGTTTCAGAAGTGAAGCTTAAAAAAGACAACATAAGTCATTTGTCAGCCAGCATGGGACCAACTGACAAAAACTTCTATTATGAATTCTCTTTGAAAGTGCCCAACTGTCGCATTACCCATGAACATAACTCGCCCCACAGCTCACAGAGGGAGTCAAACCGTATGAAAACACTCATCCACTGACAGATGAATACCTCTATGTAACTCCCTCTGTCAAAGCTATTATTTTCTGTGCAGTACTGACAATATGTGACTACAGCAAACCTACTGAGGTAAACATAATGGAAAATGGCAAAACTGTGCTTTACCTCCATGTGCCCTGGAGGGGGTGATGAGGAGGGGAGGACACACAGAGTGGTCAAGCCCAGTGGGAGTGAGGGCAGATGTGCCTCAGGGCCACCTAGACAGATCACACCTTTCCTGAACTGGCTTAAAAAAGAATGAAAGGTCTCTTTGGAATATTAACTGTTAACATGTTGCAAATAGACTATTTTTCTAGACAAAATAACCTTGATTACAGACTATAATGCCTTATAAAGTCTTTATTTTCTTAATTTTTCCCACAGTCATATTTCATCATCTCTTAAGAAGATGATCTCAATTCTGCATCATTTTGTGATCACCTACATCTGAAATGTTTCTTCTAAAACCCCCTGAGGAGCAAGGAGGAGATGAAAGAGAAAATAAATTATTGAGACATTATGAGATACATTTGAAGATGCTATATATATAGTATATAATGATAATAAGCTCCTACTATATGGCTGCTGCCCTCATGGATCCGGATTCAGGAAAATGCAGCAGTAAAACTGTGCATGTTTGAGAAGAAGCATCTGAATCGTATGAGTCATAAAACATCATATTGATGGTTGGTTTTTTTTTAGATCTTTCTCTAATCTCATGTTCAGGAGAGTTAAGAAGAGTTTCAGGAGAGAACCCTTTTTGCTTCCTTTAAATCTTGATTTTGCAACTGATAGAAGTAGGATTATCCAACATTGCTGTAACAGCAGGACATACTGAGATGTAATCAACTTTTTTATTGATGATGTCTATCTGACACTGGTAATGACTGGAACACAGCGCAGTCTCCTACAAGGACTAATGACACTTACCAGCATGTCCCCATACAATTAAAGTGGTTGCAATATAACTCCTGGCCATCGGTGGCAGCACATAGCGATTTGGTGATATGTACTCTTAGCAGCGAAGATGACAAATTGGGAAAATGAATTGTTTAGGTTGTATGATAGTTTTTAAGTTGAATCCTTGGCACTTTGGGCATGGCGCTCATCACCCAACACCCACTACCTATTGAAAGGACAAATGTAAGATTCATACACTGCTTGAAGTTACAAAAGTCCAAGCAGAATTTTGTTAATGCTGATTGTGAATTAATGTGTGTTCAGGCTGGGACCAGCTGGGCGTCGAAAAGATCATAATGTAAAAGTGAAGTATCGTGTCAGGCCTAAATGTACACCTACATACAGTACTTTGAATTCCAGGTGTAAGCATCTAAGGCTGTGGTACTGGAGGACCAGGATTGAGAACCGCTGGATTAGCCCATCCAAAAAGATCTCTATTTGGATGGAAGGCGAGGAGAGCAGGGGAGGGGCAATATACAATATCTGCTGGGAAGAAGGGCTGGAGATGGAAAAGGCAGAGGAGGAAGGTTTCAGAACTGAAGCTGTAGCATTTATGTTGTTACCTCCGTAATTGGGAGCACAGCTCTTCTTATCTACCCAGACACAGATGCGAGACACTGACCTTCCTGCCCCCTCTCTCTCGCTCAGTACCCTCCCTCCTCTTCTCTCATTCACTCATCACTTCTTGCCTCTTGTCAATTTCTTTACTTGTTATGCTATCCATTCTGTTTCCCCGTCCTCACTTTTTTCTTTTTCCACTCCCCCTTTATTTCACCCTCCTTCACCTCTCCTTTATCTTTATTCCCAAAGTGTTTTTTTTCTCTCCCTCAGTTCTGTTCTATATTTTATTTCTCTGGCTTTTGTGTCAGTTTCTGTCTCCCCATTTTTCTCTTACCCACGTTCCCCTTTCTCTCCCTCCAGCTCCTTGAAAGGTTTACAGTGTAGACAGGACAGGCACATCCAGAGGGCCACTGATGGAGGAGACTGGAGGACATTAGCTCAGTGATGTCAGAGGGATTTATTTTTTTCCCTTGCTGATGATTGAGAACAGTGTTAGCCCTGATGTTCGATCTCTTCTTTTTTCACGTTTTCTTGTAGGGTTTATCCCTCCCAATCTTGCTCCCTGTCTCATCCTCACCTGCTCTCTCTCTCACACACCGTCCATCTCCCTGCTTAATTGTCTCTCTCACTCTCTCCCTTTCTCTCCCTTTCTGTTTTCAGAGTTTTTTTTATCTGGCACAGACTTGCTCCATAGTCCTCCTGTCTTACATCATTTAGACCAGAGGTTCCCAAAGTGGAGTCCTTGGGGGGGTCAACAGGGAGAGTCCACATACTGCATAATGCTCCCAAGGTATGCACAGTTTTTAACATTGTTATATATGTGATGCTTTGAGCTTGCTGCTTTTTAGCTAACAAGTCACTGAAAAACGTCTGCTGCTTGATATAAATGTTGGAACCTTATGAGTCCCTTTCTCTCAATTTTGGTCATGAAATAGCTCCTCCCCTATAGCTTTAGCCCATCCCACTCCTTATAAATGTTAAGGCTGAATCAATATTTATGGAAGAACAAGTATAAAAGCTGAAGCCCAAAAAACCTTGGTATGCCTCTAAAACTGCAAAATTGGAAGGCAAGTAAGAAAACATGTGTAGGCAATCTCACATTCAAACCACACCTTTGTTGAAGCCATTATTTCATTGACGTTTAAATATGACATCATGTTCATCTCCTTCATGACTGTTAGACAAGCGTCAATGTTAGCTCAATAAGAGGAAGTATTACCTCAGTAAATTTGCGAAACTGAGCGATGCCTCAGTAGTCCATATTGGCATTTTCACAGTATCTTATTCTAGAGATTGATTTTCCAAACAAGGAAAAATGAAATATGGCTTTAACACAATGCACTTCAAAAACAGAATGTTTTTGTGTATTTTGATAATCTGCATAACATTTTGTCAGAAAATTCATTGAACATTGAAGCAAATTACAGTTATTTGCACATTTTACTCAGAGAGGCATCACTTTCTTCAACAACACTTTAATATTTAAATAACCCGTAACACATCTCTACAATTTGCTGAGCAATGGTGACTATGAAAGTGTTCCTGTGACAAAGCTGTCATGTCCATGTTATCGGCTTCGGGAGGGAGTGTTAAAAGCTACACACAGACTCAGAACAATGCTGGAGCATACATAAAGCAAGCAAGGCTCTCAGGTAAAGACACTTTAACTGAGTGATCTGCTGCAATTTTGTTGCTTGTTTTAACACATTTAAAAGATGCTGTTTAGCATTAGCCCGCATTAGCATTGGACATCAAACTGCTGCTGAAGAGCAAAAAGAGGGCTTTCAGGGAACAGTGAGGGAGTCAAATGTATCCAAAGAGAGCTGAAGAGGAAGATTAGGGAGGCAAAGGACACATACAGGGAGAGGTCTAAGAACCAACTCCAGAAGAACAATGTGAAGGAGGTGTGGAGTGGTATGAAGAAGATGACGGGCTTCAAACAACAAGCACCGGGGGAGAAGGGGTGCAGGGAGAGAGTAAACGAGTTAAACTAGTGCTTTAACAGGTTTGACTCAACGATCCCCAGCCAGGCACACAGCCACCCCCAAACTCCCCCCTCCTTCCCCCTAGCCAGAGGCTCACACAGCTGCTACCACCTCTGCACATCGGGTGATTCATCCATCGTGGGTTGCATCAATGAGGACAATGAGGATGAGTACAGGAGTCTGGTGGAGAGGTTTGTGATGCGATGATGCGACGACAACCACCTACAGCTCAATGTCAGGAAGACAAGAGAGCTTGTGGTGGACTTCCGTCAGAACAAGAGGTGGCCACCACCTGTGATCCTCCAGGGTAAGGAGGTGAAGGTTCCTGGGGGTGCACCTAAACAATAAACTGGACTGGTCAGACAACACTGATGGCCTCTACAGGAAAGGTCAGATATCTTGAAGTACTGCAAATTAAAACGAGCAAACATGTATTTATTTTATTTAGTACAGAGCCCCTGAGTGGTCACATCATATTTTTTTTCTAGAACGTGCGCTCCTTTTACTAAATCGTAAGCGCACAATTTAGTAAAACAAGCACAAACTAGAAAACTAGAAAAATATGATGTGACCACACGGGCTCTGTAATTTTGAGACGCAACAATCAAATTCTTTAAGTCGAAGACCATGTGTAATTCATATCTGTAAAATCAGTGAGTTTGTTTAAAAACAGCATTTGTCTGTGTTTATTAGAGTATTATTGGAGTATTTCAGGATTATGTCTTTAACATAGGCTACTGCATATCTCAGAACAATATAATATAATGAAAATTAGAATATACTACAATAAACACAGAATTGCCTCAATGGTGCATTACACCCACATGGGGAAATAAATGTACAGCTACAGCTAATCATATTCTAAGAAAAACAAACAAAGAAAAGTGTTTCTATTCAGATTTTTCTACATATTATGGAGTTGACACAAGATAATTTAAATTTGAGTACAGAATAAACTGTAAAAGCAGCACAGATCTCTAAAACACCAAAATGCTATGCAGCACTGGAGCTAAAATAGAATCCCCAATTTAATCTCACTATCTATTTCAGTTATTATACGCACAAATAGTAATTGCATGTTCATATCTTGTTATGTGATTTATTTTGATTTGGCCTTATTTGTTTTTAGCCATTTTCAAGCCATGATAAGCCTTTCAGATACAGGGATTATCTTTTTCTATCAGATGAAAAAAACAAGACCCAACAAGCGCAACTCACAGATAAGACCTAAACCAATCCAACAGAATGATATTTTAACATTGGTACATGTTGTGAGAGAAGGATCAAAAGAGAGCAATCTAATCCTTTAGGCGTTTTGGGCAGCTGTTCAACTCTGTTCTTCCTTTCTCTTTCTCTCTCTCTGCCACACACATACACACTGTGTGTGTATAACTCAGGAAGAGTAGTCTTTATAGAAACTGATAGTATGTACAGAGCTGTCTTGCTCTCTTTCTCTGATCATGTTGACAGGGTGTTCTTCAAGAGTACTGTTCATTCACTGAAGACTATAGACTGGCAGATACTAAAAGAGAAGCAATAGATTGCGACTTCCTCCACTATTTACACATTATGTTCTCTTTTTATCTTCTGATCATTTACCAAAACTCTGTCCTGCACTAATTAAACATCGTCTGTTTATTGGCTTCTCTTGTCTACCCTTTTTTTATATGGGAGCTCACACCCAATGGTCCTGTAAGCTGATGTCCTAGCAAAATGGCTGCCAAAGCAATTAGCAAAACATTTTGTACAAAACAAATTGTACTTTAAAATACAATCAGAACATAATTTGATGGTTTACATGTCATACTTTGTGAAGCATTTTTAAGTTATGAGGTGACACCTGTCCTAAAATATCAATGAAAACAATGATTTTCTTTCTTGAATGTCAACCAAGATATAAATCCTTGACTCTCCTCTCTCTCTGAATACACAAGTGAGCCAAAAAAACTGTTATGTTTCCACTGTCTGACCCTCTTTACACCTGGCATTAATATGCATCTTGGTTGTTTGGATTGCATTCAGAAAGATTTTCATTGCCTCTTGAGGTGATCAGAAATGCATTAGGCCATGTTTACAACAAAGTGTATATCCAATTGTGTTTCCCAGCCACATAAAACAACTGCATAAACAGAAATAAACGGTGACAAGCAAATTCAACTCAGAAGTGCTGCCCAGATACTAACTTAAAACTAGAAGTAATGAAAACAGCAACTTATCATGAGTGGATAGTCAGGACATTCATGGAAAGGGAAAATATGAGACCAATGTGTGTGCTGTCAACTCAGTGTGATGAAAATATTAATAGTGATGACAACAGCTGCATAAAACTGTCACAGCTGTTGCCTACAGAATTCTTGCCTCAGACGTCTTCTATAAGAAATAATTTGTGCAAATGTGCTATTGCCCATGCACTTGCCATTTGTCTAAAGAATGTATTTATGGTAAATATTACAAGAGGAAATGATGTGTATGCCGATCTACATTTTGCGAGGAAAAAGAAATCCAATTCCATCTTGGATATCAGACATGCATTGTAATGCCGGGTGTAAATGTAATCTGGCTAGACACAAGTGTAAACAGGGCTCCTGCAGGGGCATGGAAGTTACAGGGGACTGCTCTGGATAGGATACACTCCAGATGTGTCCAGTAGAGGTTGCTAGCAGATGAGAACAGACACAATGATTACCATGCATTTCAATGACACTGCAAAATAAAGAAAAAAACATTGCGTGTGGAATTCTGCCATTGTTTTACTATAATTCATGATATAATACAGTTTCTGCTGCCCCCCCTGCATCATAACTCAAGAATGTGAAAGCATAAGAAGAAGAATCTAGGTGTGGCTTTGGATTTTATATATCAAGAGCATGGCATACTAGTGTGAATTAGTGTCGTTAAACTTTGGTGTTGTGGTGGTTTAGTGTAATATATATTTACAGTCACAGAGTCTTCCTTCTGGGATATACCGCCTTGTAATATGCCAAGAGAGAGGTTTTAATTATGATCTAACCAGTATGCTGCATGTGCCTTGTGCTGGCTCTGATTAGTGCTTAGGGAATCAGGGCCATAATTGTTTGTGTTGAGGGAAGAGTTTGTGCGTGTGTGTGTGTGTGTGTGTGTGTGAGTGAGTTTCAATGATGACAGTGGTTGGTCACCCATGGGGCTTGTGTTTCTACTCTGAACAGAGCAGAGGTGATTTATTTACTCACGGCCACACTGTGTGTCCAATCAGCATCAAGCACCCTAGGGTGACACCATTGTGGTCATCTCTTCTTCAGGAAATGATGCAAGCTCTACTGAATTACATGGAGTGTGAGACCAATAAAGTGGGCCCTATTCTTGTCACAGCATCAGATAAGGACCGGCTGCTGGATGCATTGCTGCAATTACTGCAGGCCTGTGCTCCTCGGCTGTGGAATTGGGAAATGATCATCTGTGAAGCACAGCAGAGTGCCATCGCCTCCAGCACAATAACTCAACATGTCCACTTGGCTATATCAGCTGTGCATGAAGGGAGGATGAGAGAGATGCAGAGAGAACAGAGAGAGAAAGAAAGAGAAAGAGAGGATGGAGGGATGACGAGCAAAAGAAAGAAAGAAAGAATGAAAGAATATTCCAAATGTGGCTGAACAAATGTAAATGCCTTTCAAGGACAATTGTTCTATTATGAACACTTTATTTCATTGTAAATCGCTAAACTGTGAAATCTATTATGTGCAACATCACTGAAGGGGATATAGTCAAACATGGATGGATGGACGTCATTACCATGTCAGAATTTTGATTGACATACTTTAATTGAGGCAGAAACAAATGGATGACACAGGTAGAAAATGTTTAAGTTCAAAATGTTAAGCTCTAGAAATGATGCATCATTTCTAGAGCTTAACATTTTGAACTTAAACATTTTCTACCTG
>CABFOQ010018909.1:19509-46141 GCA_900660455.1 Gephyroberyx darwinii
TGGATGGATGGACGTCATTACCATGTCAGAATTTTGATTGACATACTTTAATTGAGGCAGAAACAAATGGATGACACAGGTAGAAAATGTTTAAGTTCAAAATGTTAAGCTCTAGAAATGATGCATCTTTGCAGAAACATTATACCCTTTTCATGTAATTTCTCAGCTTATGTCGTCATCTGAAGTTATTTTCTCTTAACAATTGCACAGATTGTATTTATTAGAAACCTTTTAAGAAATACAGTAAAATTGCTCACAAGAACATTTCATCATTGTAAGTCTCAGTGGTGCAATTTGTGGAATAAATAGCTTTCAGTTAACAATCAGGACTTTCTACAGGTATGGATGGATGGATGGAAGGATGACAGATACTGCATAGAGGGATGTATAGATATAGATGAAAAAGAAGGCGAGTAGTAAAGTGATTGCATGGTGTCACTTCCTGAACCATTATAGCACCTGATGTTCAAGTGTTATATGTGAGTCTGCACTCTGTGCACAGCTTTGAGGAAAGACAGAGAATCACAAGTAGTAGAAGTGAAGATGGAGGGAAGGAAAGGTGTGTCTTGTGTGTACTCTGTTTGAGTTAAACTATTTTAGGAAAGATAATCATACGAGAACTGGTAAAGGGAGAGAAAGAGAATGAGTTCAACAAACTCAACAAACAGATGGCATTTAAAGTGTGAAGAGAACACACATAATATACGTAGATGAGGAATGAGCTGCTACAAAAATAGAAGGTATAACTAAAGATTAGCTGGGAGAATGAATGTATCAATGGAGACAAGATGGCCAGATTTTTGCAATCTGTTCTCCTTTCTACTGCCTATTGGTTTGTGCCAATATGATCTCATATCCCAGTGGAAAGGGAGGAACAGTTTTTCTGACAGGCTGACATCCTCCCTGTTCGAGGGGGGTTGGAGGGAGCACAAAGGGGGGCCCAGTTGGAGAAGGTCCTAGGTCAATGACTGTATTAGACACACTGATTGATCCTGTGGAGACAGGTGCCATTGCAGCTAATTAATGAGTGAGTGGGAGGGCTGGCTGGGGTGGTGCTCTCTCACTGACCTGGAAAGGAAGACGAGAGGGGAGAATCATACTGTGGCTGAATATGAGGGAGAGGGAAAAGAATAATCTGTTTATGAAGAATATGGTATGTTGACTAAGCATGGAATTGTCTTACAGTGGTTCAATATGTAAGTTTGAAAATAGGTGTGACTATTGATCTGTAGAGGCAGAACATAGCAATATATTGTTCACTACGGGTACTGTCATGTGAATGTGATCCATTTTATAAAAGGTGAATCTATACAGGCTGTACAATGTAGCAACTGATAATCAGTGAAAGCTGCCACCCAGGGGCCTTTGTTAAAGAGATATTCATTGTTAAATGATGTTGTATTTTTTGACATTCTGGTTTTAAATGTTTAAATTTCAAGCCTGCAAAAATCATCTTAATGGCAAGCTTGATGCTGATACATTCCATTGTGTATAATAGTGTAGGAATACTTCAAAATACATTGGTGTTCAGTGGGCTGCTAAGTTAACTGAAATGCTTACGTCACCAAGACTATTACACATTTCGTTTTAAGATTTCATGAAGCAGTGTATCTTATGGGTTGCAATATCCTCGAAACGTTTCACTTTTCAAGTCTGCTTCACATCTTGTAAGCGAGAATGTCTGGGCTGAGTATGTTTGCTTGACAGGAGCAATCTGGCTGCGTGTGGGCACTGATGGCATTTATGTGTACATTTTCAGGATGCGTTAGGGAAACCTAGCAGAAAGATGTTCTGTTGCAGACAGAAATGGAGCTTTCTCAAGGTTTCAGGGGAGATGGATAAATGATTGGACAGAAAGGGAGAGTGTGGGGAAACACACTCCTTTTAATCCATGTTTTCTATGTAACTTTATGCTTAGTTTTCACTGATAAAAAAGTTTGTACATGCACTGCTTAATACATATATGTATTAATATATGTTTAATACAGTTATAATTATTGAACGAACATGTCCATAATATATAGGTATTTACAGTATGTATGCTTTTCACTGACCATTATTATAAGATGAAACATTTCTAAGGGATACAGCACAGGTTGCATCATTTTAAAAACATTTCCAAGGGCTGCTTCTCTCCCTACTTCTACTGAGCAGGTGGAAGGTGACATGGTTATGATATCCTGCTGGGACACTCTCATTAATGCCTCTGGTAGGACCTTGCTGATAACCTCACATTGCAATAAATCACACCAGCCTTAATCATCTCATTATGAAAGGCAACTCCTCATACTGCACTTGACAGAGAGGGAGCAAAAAATTATATACCCAGAAAGAAAAAGAAGTGAAAGAGAAGATGAAGAAAAATCTAGGATAATCCTACCAGATTTTAGTAAAAAATATATATTTTCTCTCCAACGCTCTTTTTCTCTCTCTCTTTCCCCTCCTACCTGGCTGGCTGTCCCACTTGCTGACAGGAGCTGCCGAGTGAGAGATCTCTCCTGCAGCAGACGGCTGTGACGCCTCATCAGACTTCCTGCAAGCCCTGTGGCCCTTGATGGTGCCACAGCTGGGTGGATGGACATGATCACTCACTCACAGACAGGATTAACCCCCGCAACTACTACTACTATCTATCTCTGCTGTCCCATTTCTAATCTGTGTCTCTTGGCCTCTGTCTGTCTCCCCCCCTTCAGTCTGTCTGCTCAGGTCCATGTCACAGTGGTGTCAAGGCTAGGCAATGCAGACAGTAGCCCGAGTTCTTAAGACCACGATTTACTCAGCAGGCTTCCACAGCAGCGAGGGGTTCTGTCTCTGCATAGCATGAAGGGTTTTATCGGAAGCACAACTTGGACTATCATGGAATTATGAAACTATGCTGGCTGAATGTCTCCAGTTGAAAATCTTTTACTGACACTTATTTTCTAAATCCAAAAGGGCAAAAATAAGTAAATTCTGCACCAATTGGCATGCAAGAAAGCAAAACAGTGAGAAAACGGTAGCTTTTAGCCATCAAATGTTTCAGAATACGCTCCAACAAACCTTACTCTGCATATTTCATATCACTTCGCTTCCATAAATTATAAATAGAGTGGTATAATTATTCTTTTGAAATATACTACATGATCAAAGTTTCTGAGGTTGCTTTTGTCAGAAAGTGAGGGGAGAAATAGAGCACTATTATTTGAGTTACTGCACAGCATTAAAGCATGTCCCATTATAGTTTGCAAGACTCTGTAACCAGGATCTTGTTATCTGTTCTGAAAATTGTTTCTTACTGCTCTTTCACATTCCAGAGACAAAAATATTCAGTAATCTGCATCCACTAAAAATGAATAGCAGTTAGAAACTGTTTAATCCTACTGAAAAATTCATTCGTCTAAAAACAGTGCTTTCCTTTGAATATCTCCTAATCAGATTTGAAATAGATTTTTTGACCTCTTAGAGATCTTTACCTGACATCAAAGCACGGTAAAAGGGAAAATCCTGACACATGATACGAAGTAGACATTCAACATTACCTTTGCAGGTTTTTAGTGTTAAAAATACTGCTATGAAACACAGAAAGTTGCATCTGGTCTGATCTTTAAACAAGGTTTAAACAAATCTGCTGGATGAAAATGAATTAAACCATTGCTCTGTTTCAGATAAATATAAACACAAAAAATAAATACATTTTATATGTACATTAAAATATACGTCCACAAGATTGTTTTCTTTTTTTGGCGACATCTTTGGTGATAAACAATAGTTGCCATTTTGCACTCAGTGTAGGCACTGACCCAACATAATAAAGCAATAAGCCCCAAGAGGCTGTGGTTTACAGTGATTTTAGAACAGCTAAGGGGTGTTGTTAGGCACGACGCAGAGCAACCAGAGGTATTTCCCCAACGAAAGGGACAGGACACAGTGGGTTCCCTGGCTGCTCAAACATAAATCCCTGTAGGCTCTCTTTGTATCTTTCGCCGCCATCTTTGTGTTTTTTTGTGCATTCGTTGAATGACAGCGTTGAGTACTTCTGACCGATCTCGTCCTGGCGGATGATAAATGATTCGGGCTTCAGTTGGCGGTTGCCCTCTTTAGCTCTGCGTCCCATATGCAGCTCCACATCAAACCACACATTGTTGACAAGACCCTCAGGTGTATTTGGATTCAGGGCCTGAGAGTGCTTCATTTTCTGAAAGTCTGCCTCTGTTAACACTTGGTGGTGGGATGTTTTGTCGCGTCCTTGTGGGCAAAATTTTTTCACTACTCCAACGAAAACATTGTTGCTAGTGATAAACTCGGGATCTTTCAACAGACACCAGAATCGGCTGATTGGTGGATCATTGATGTACCGGTTAAGCCCCGCACGTAGGCCAACATAACTGCTGAAACCCTAGGGTTCACCTTTCCCATTTTTCACACTGGCATAAAACTGACGGAGAGCCTGGTTTAGCTCCATTTTGGTGATTGATTTAAAATCAATAGCCAGATCTTTCTCGGCACACCAGGTCTGAAAACAGTGAACGGACCACATAGTCTGTTTAATGGTCCCTTTCCAGCTCTTCAATTTCTCTCTCATTAATTTCAGCTTGTCTCCTTTCTTTTTTATCTTGTAATACTGATGTAATGCAGTCACAGATGTGTGTTTATACAGTATTTTACAACGAACACGGCTCAGCCAATCATAATCAAGGACCGGAACTATCTGTTTTATAATAATAAATTTAGACTAATCTAGAATAAACAATAGAGAAATCAGTCCAAAAGAAATGCACAGAAAAGCCACATCTGTATTGCTCTTCATTGCCCCTTCTCATCTTGAAGTGTTTTTCATCTTGGAAAGGCAATACTTTAGTTTTGGTCTGAGTGATTATTCTGTTTCTTTTTTCTTGGAAACCGGTAAACTGAGTTTCTGTGGGTACCACTCTTTTGTTTGTCTGTTAAGCCATGGTGGCTCATTCTAGCACTAACCAGTTCTTCTACTTATCCCAAACTAATCACTGTCATTTCCAGAAACGTAAAACGCATCACAGAAGAAAGTCCTACCCGACACCAGATGTTTAGAACAGCAAATGTAAAAGCTTTCATGAACTGGGTATAGGTCGAATT
This sequence comes from Gephyroberyx darwinii, assembly GCA_900660455.1. NCBI lineage: Eukaryota > Metazoa > Chordata > Actinopteri > Trachichthyiformes > Trachichthyidae > Gephyroberyx > Gephyroberyx darwinii. Next base: position 24,601 of record CABFOQ010018909.1, read on the forward strand.
ATTATTTTATAGTATCAATCGGTGGTGAAGTGTAACAAAACAATAATTTATTTATGTGAAAATTTGACAGGTTATTAAGAGAGAGAAAGATGATAAATCTTTAATTTCTTCATATTAGCTCTGTGCTACAGTGTGGTTCCTATGATGTACAATGCTGTCTAAGTTTATTCATTGTAGCAGGGGTGGGAAAGAAACATTGTTCAGTTCATTACCATAGTTATTTAACCTTCATATGGTGCTAAGCTTGCACCACCCTGCTGACATGTGTTAACGCATAACGCACCAGCACCATCCTCGCCTACCGTATTCAAACTAGCTTAGGCTTTTAGAGTCCCAACGGACAGCAGAGTGTCATGCCGAGCTGCTTTGATAGAGACAGCTATTTACGTTCTTTCACAAGCAAAATGGGGGTGAGGACTGGAAGGAGAGATGAAAAGAAAACTGACAAAACACTACATCAAAGTGAGGTAGCAGAGCAGTTACTCTTGTGTGACCTACTGGCTTGCTCTCTCACACATGCATGCATACTTTGTTCCAGCAACAATACTGCAGTTCACTTCCCAACATCACAGGGTTTGTTTCACAGCTCGTTATGAATATTTCAAGATAATATGATTCCTCATTTCTGTCTCAGAGAGTAGTTTGTTATTTGCAATGGGGTTACCAGAAAATAATGTGGTGTGTCATATTTCCTGCTCTTTTTGGACCTAGTGATGATCAGTATCAAACACATATGATAACTTGATTATTATATCTGCAATGCTGCAATTCTTAATATACAGTACTTTTGACATGATTCAGTCGCACTCATACATACTTACTTACACATACTCACATGATCTCGTGACAGAGCTCCTTTTTTATTGACTCATTTGAGTGAGTCATTCTTTTTCTTTACAACTTGTCTTTCTTGGGAAATAGCTTTCCATATGGTCAAACATATCAAAAATAGCCACATATCTATTGAACATATTTCATTTCAAGCAAGCAGCTACCCAGAAACACATTCTTCAACTAGGCAAGAGAAAGAAAAGTATATTCTGTTAGGAAGTTACATAGCAAGATGTTTGTCCATAATCTAAAGAAAATAGAATTTCTCAGGCTCACTAGATCTTCTTCAGATGCCTACACCAGGAAAATATTTTCATTACATGGATGACTATAAAGTAAACAATTAAACTAATCCAATTTAAGGGCTAAATTAAGGGCTCAACATAAGCAGCATATATTTGTGTCCCTCTGCAAGACACTTCCCTCCAGTGATACACCACCTGGCTGGCTCTAGCAGCCTCCACTTGTCAGATATTCCACACATGATACAAGAACTAATTGGGCGTGAAGGTGACAAACCAAGAAGCATCCTGTACAACCCCTCTGCAACACACACCTGTCACAATAGAGCTAAATCCAACAATTTGGCTGTTTAAGTACCCAAGTCCATGTTTATGAGAAATTGTCATACTGATAAAATGAATAAGTGATCCTCAAGGATAGATAAGGACGTGCATGCTTAACCAATAAAAACATCAGACTGATTTCAAATGTTGAATCCAGTATGGAGAAAACAGTAAGAAAACAAGCACATGCAACCTATTTGGACCAACTACACCAACACTCCCCTGCCTTGCTCTTTTGATGTGTGATCGCACCCTTTTGTTCCTATTTTTTGGCCTTTGAATTGGGATGCAGTTGGTGGTACACACAAGGTTTGATGTTACATGTGTATATTAGGCTTGGGTTTGAGGTGGCGATAAGCATATACATTTTAATGTTTCCTAGTTAGATGTCAGAGCTTTATACCTTAACAAATAGGAGAATGTAATTAGTGAGCTCTACACAGATGAATATAATCTTGTATCAGTGAAATAAGATGAAACTAGAACCCATCTTATCACAGCACTTAAGTCCTCTATCCTTGCAAGATAATAAATGTTTTATGAAACCTTCAGCTTAAGCCCTTATAAATTATTATATTGTGATATCAGTAAAAACTATTCTTACAATAACACTTGAAAGCAAATTGAATAGTTGCCCCCAACTTAAGTCCAATGAGCCGTCACACATCTAAATGTTGTTTTAGAATCAATACATATACTGTAGATGATCAAAAAATAGCCAATCAGAAAAGGAGGAGGGGTTTAAATTACATCACCAATCAGTATGACTGTGTCCCGAGTCCAACAAGCCATCAGCCATGTCAATGTGATTTTGCGATGAATAAAACAACAACGGAAAAGCAGCTAATCAGGAAAGTCTGAGGAGCTTAAATGACATCGCCAATCAACAGGACACTCTATCCTGAGTCTGATGAGCCATCCCTCATGTCTGTGCGACTTCGGAATCAGTGGAAATAGAAATTTAAAAAACAAGCTTTATTCTATTTTCATCAGATTGTGAACTTTTTTAATCAATTAATAACAAGGGTTTAACGTCGGGTATGAACATTTTCTTCAAAATAACTGCTGCAAAGATTAACAAAATGTGGAGCCATGGGAGAGCCCATACCATGCCTTTAATCTGATGAAAGAAATCATTGTCAAACAAAAATAGCTGCCTGAAAGAACAAGCTCTGCCAATTTAACGATACAATTGTTGGAAGGCATTGTAAGGTTGTCTCGTGTGTTATTTAAAGAGTGCTTGAGTGAGTGTAGTCCGTCAAGATCTGGCATGTTAGTATATAGACTTTCCACATCAAGTGACCAAAATACTATGTTCTGGTATATGACCATATGTCTCATGTCTAACACACAATGGTAGTATTTCCACAGCTGACTTAATGTGGAAATCCACAAATTTAGAAACATTTCATGTGATGGGGCCACAACGATAGGTCTTCCAGGGGAAGGGGCAATCTGTTTATGCATTTTAGAAAGGGTATAAAAAGTAGGGATGTTGGGAAATTGAGTGGCAATAAAGTCATATTTATTTATTCCTGTATTAATCTCCCTACACTCACAGTAAGACCTCAACACAGATATAATAGTGTCTGGAAACTTTGGTAGGATCTTGCTCAAGTTTGCTATTAAAAGTTTCATTGGACAATTGCTGGCAGTATGCCTTGATGTAATCCACTCCCCAACAACACCAATCCACTGCCTTTGTCTGATTTTTTTTTTAAATAATGATGCTAAGATTCAGCTCTCAAATCATTCAAAGCTTCCCTTTCCTCTTCAGTTATGTTGTCACATGTTTTCTTATGGTTATCTTTACTTGATGATGTTGATTGACTGTCAAGACAGGTGTAATTGTGGGATTAGGTATAACACTAAATGTGACATTAATAACATCAGAAGGCATTTCATGTATCAAACCAGAAGAATTAGACTCAAAGAATTTTTGTAATTTCACATTTCTGAAAAATGTAAACAGAACCACTTGCATAACTCCAACACTTCAACACTTTGCTGCAGAGAGAGACATGTTTACCTCCTGTACCTCGATGCAGGAACTCCTATCCCAAGGACTATTATAATGGTGCTGGACTGGACTCTACCATGAGCATGTTGACACTCGTTTTATATATATGATACTTTTTTGACTATGTGTGACACAGTGGAAATTGTATGTTCTTGTTTGCATGTCATTTTTTGTATATTTTTGTCATCTGCAGTATGTTTGCTTTTGTGTAAGTCTACAGTGATCACTTGATGTATCCTTTTATATATATATACGTATGAGGAAATACATTGTCCTGTTTGAAGTGACCTGACGAATTGCTGGATCGAAACACTGACTTTGCCTTCACAGTAAATGGTGGAAATAACACGTTATACATTTATAGGCTTTGCCTTCGTTTTAATGAATGATTTAAACACTATACCAGGCACTGGGAATGTGGAGGAATGGCCTTGCAGAGGAGTAGAAAATATTGAATAGTGGCTTTTAAATGTGAGTCCATGAAGTCCAAGAATGCACAGTAGTGTTTTGAAAGCCTTGGAGTGAGCTGACCTCTCTCAGTGATGTTCCACCACACTTGACTGGAATCTTCCTTCAAATGGCTGCAGGAGTCAAAGCAGAGGTTATGTAATCAAACAAGCCAAGCACGTAATTGAACTTGTAAGGCCTGTCATTCAAATCACCTCCTCCTTGCTTTCTTATGAACCCCTGACAATCTTTGTAAATACAATAGCTGAGGAGTGAATGCCGAGAGTAGATTTATGCGTCCCAAACAGAACAATATTGCAGCAACAAATATTCATAGTCATAGGTGATCAGCAATGCATAAGCTGTCTTTGATCCATCTATATGAGAAATGCAATGCAACGTAGACCTGATCCATCAGTGGCAGCAGAAATTAGACTGAGGGAGGTGGAGTGCAGGAGCGATTTGCTGTGACATGGGGAATATACATGAATTTCCTCAAGTGAGGTGTGGGAGTGAACGATGTCACGCCTGCATGGAATTGAAAGCAGACAAAACTCTTACATAAATATGACTCCTTATACAACAGGCTCTCCCCTTCCTGACAGCTTATTTTCTGGACAGACAGATGAGAGAGATGGGTGTGACAGGAAGAGACAGCGGTTTTCTGATTTTTATTCTGTTTTTATTTTGCAGAGATTGAGATAGTGGGAGAGAGGCCATGTTACGTGATGGGGAGAGAAAGGGAGATTGTTAGAAGAGGGAGTACCATGGAAGGAGGTGAGGCAGAAATGAGAATGGGACTGTACAAATGGACAGCACACACTGACAACAAAACACAAGGGTCCTCTCCACTTTGCTACCATTTGCTTGAGAACTAAAAATCTGATTACATTTTCTTTTGGATATGCCATGACTTCCAGTAAGGGATTGTGGTGCATACCTCCTTAGCACATAATCAACAATAAAAAAAACTCTCATCCAAATATAAATGCTATTTGATGAATCAATGGCTCTGTCCCACTGCACATACAAGGAAACTGAGGGGTTTTCATACAACACTTCACCTTGATGTTGAAACCCATTTAGCCTTGAAACAATCTGTAACGATCTTAATAGTTTATCCAGTCTTCTCAGATGATACCTGCACTCTGTCACAGGGATAAATGTAAGCCCTAGTCCAATGAATATCAAAGGCTCCTGTTGTCAGCAGGACGGTGAGAACCATTTGTTGAGGTGGTCTGGAGTTACAGCGTGGAGACATTTTTTTCTCAGCATAGTTTAATAGATAGCAGCCTCCTAACACAGCAGAAACGTCAGGGTTAATATAAGCAGAAAAGTGACCCACCTCCATTTAATAAGCACAATCTGATTTGAACAGTGACATCTGAGAAGTCACTCTGTGTCATGGCTCTGATATTGCCTATGTCATCAGCTGACAGGAGCTGTTCCACCTGGTTATTATATCTTGAATGTCAAGCTAATAGAGGGAAATATGAGGAAGGCTCACCTGTCAAAGGATCATGCAAAAGTGATGCCAATATCAATGAATGGTAACTGCATAACACATGCATGCATGCATTGTAGCTCATACCAATATGATGTGGGAATATAACAAGACATTTTGGATTGGTGGTGGACATTCTGCTGATGTATTAATGTGATAGTCTTTTCTCCTTTCTGCTTGCTCCCCTCCCTCTTTTCTCTTCTTGTTCATGGTGATAACTATTTGATCAATTGGTCAATAATCCTAACATTCCTAAACTGTGGTGTGGACAGAATTTGAGCAGTCTATGTCAAAGTTAGTGGGATGAAGGGAAGCAGCTATTGCTCAGGGGGGAATCCATATGGATTGAGCTTTGTATGACAAGTTTATAGCCTCTTGTGTTGTCGTACCCAAACATGGGGATTGTTGGCATCTATAGATTGTCTTTATAGAGGAACAACAATCAATAGGCGAGCAGCGGTCAATCCTCAGAGGAAAGATATCTGCTCATGTTCTCAGTTTAAACCAGACCCAGCTGCATGTTTAGAGTTGCTGTTTTGGAATCTGTGGCATCCATGGTCTACTTAAGTACAATTTATACAGGCTCAAAGCTCAAAGTCCACCTACTTGACTTCAGGCATTAAAGGATAGGAACTGTAACTGAATTGTAACCCTTAGTGTGCTGCAGCTGGCTTCATTTTAAATTTGTGCATGCTTGTTCTTTGTTGTAATAGATCAAAAAGCTGTTGACGTTTACCTTTCAAATGACTATTCGGATGAGCAATGGAAGTAATTTCAATCCAGGACAAATCAAGCAATCATACATTTTAATAACTGATTCTGTCAAATACGTGGTTTGAGAAGAATGCCTGAAACTGTAGATATGCATCAAGTCAGAATATGATGATTAAGCCAGTGGTCTAACCCAGTGTTGCTGAAACAGGAAAAATACCCCGTCAGTAATTTAGAATAAGAGCACTGTTTGTTAGACTCAGAAAATGATGGCAGCAGAATAATTATTTTTGACAAGTCGATTGATCGAGTATTCTGCTGCTGATAAATTGCAATAACAAAAATCTGTTTCTGTCAGCCACTTTTGTGTATTACCCTTTCCTTTTATCAGAATAGAGGATTTCTAAAGTCAAAAGTGACATCTGACGTGTCATTTATGAATTATATATTTTTTGTATCTGAACAGATGGCATATTTGATTGTTGCTAAAAAGATAATAAAAGATATATTCCTCTCTCTCTCTTTTACATAGGAATGATCTATAATGTATAATTGTCAATGTCAGTGCTGTAAGAATGAGCCATGGACACATTGTGTAATTACTGGACAGCAAAGAAGTTTGTCCGCACTAAGCACAGAAAGAGAAACACCTTCAGTGTACTCTTCAGTGTACCATTTACACCTTAAGGTGGCAACACAATAGAACACCATTGCCACAATTTTTGGTCCAACCAGTCTGACGGCTAGTCTGAAGGCTTGGTTTTGATGATCTTGTAGTGTGAACATGTTTAAACTGCAGACTAGTTGGAGGAAGTCATTCTATTGTAAACACGGAAAGTTTTTAAGACTTAAATCTGAACAGATGTGGCCTAACTCTTGTAAATGGGAAGTGACACAAACTGAGAAGAGAGACTTGGCAATGGCCAAAGGTGACTGCGATGGTACCGGTGATTTTCTAAGGATAAGGGTACATTTTCACATTTAGAACTAATAGAACAAGCATTATACAAAATGAGCATACAAAATATTAGGACCACCTTCCTAATATTGAGTTGCACCCCCTTTTGCAAAATCTGTCTCAGTTCACTCATGGGTCCACTCATGGGTTAAAATTCTCACATCTTTTTTCATGACTGAAGAAGAATTAGGATGATATAAGGGGACATATCTTTCACCTGGATTTCCTAGGTCAGTCTATTTCATGGTAAGAATTATGATCCTTGCATTTTCTACAGCCAAGCCCTGTGTGCATGTACAGGCCTATACACCATTATATGAAGATGAGAATTGCATTCCTGGATAAATAAAAGAGACACTAAAACATTTTTAAATTTTCGAACTAACTGTTAGAGATATGCGTCAAAGGAATAACATCAACATTGCACAACCAAGAGTGTTTCCGTAATGAGGACCTGAGCGCCCCCGAAGGGACAATGAGATGCAATAAAAGAGTTTTGCTGACGTAGTAGCTGATCTGTAGAATAATTAACACCTCTGCCCTTTGTGTTGTCCCTGAGGAGAGACCTGCTTCACCACAGTGGTGTGAATGTCTACTAGGGATTATTGCTACTGTAAACCTTTACACACACACACACACACACACACATGCACACACAAACACATACATTAGCATCAATGATGTGCAATTACAAAAGCAAGTAGCAAACATACCCCCCATCTCTTTCTCTCGCCCAAACCTTCTTTAACAGGCGCATACAAATGACTTTAAATGATATATATTTTGATATATAATATTCCACTATAAGTGATATATTATTATACATAAGATATATAACATCATTTACAGTGGAAGAGAAATGGGAGAACTGATGCAAACATGGAGAGGGTAGTGAGGAAGACATAAATTATATAATGCATTCAAAATGTGATCTAGTACCTGTCTCCAATAGTTCTCTAACACACATGCTTCAGCCTGAGAACCTGAGACTTCTCAGTTCTCCCATAAATGTTGCCAATCTCTCACCCATTGGACCCACACTTCATTACAGAAAGGGGCACTTATTCTCCAACCAACCAGCAAGGCTCACAATAAGTACAGTCCAAGGTATAGGCGCATGACAAAGCCATGCTCATGGTAGTTTGACACCCACCAAGGGAAGCAAACCACCCCCTCGTATGCATGACGATTGGCAGCCAGCAGAGAAAAAGAAGTGTGTGCTATGCCAAAAAGTATCACATGGACTATTATAACTGAAATGTTGTGTGATAAATGTTCAGTCACAGCTATTTTAGACGTCTAACTGCAGTGTTAGTGTTATTGTGTTGAAAGGGTGTGTTTTTTGTTGAAAGGGCTTTTTGGGTTTGACTGTTTGAGTTTCCCTTGGCCCCGTTGGACTGTATTGGAGATCAGAGCTCCCTGCAGACTCTACAGTGACGTAATTGATGAAATTCTGATCAGAAACAAATGGCATGATGGCCAAAACTAAAAAAATGTGCCTAGGACCATGTTGAAAATAGCCAGAAGTATCGTTTCTCTAGGATAGCTAGTGATATCTTGTGATAAATGAATGCCTTCAACTTTTACTACTCTAACTTGACCACAAAAAACTGCCCATACAACAAGCCCATATCAAAAACCTTTTTCATTGTTTGTTTCTATTAGTATTAGTTTGGTGGGGTAAGAAATGATAAACTTTTATTTAATTTAGAATTGCAAAATAAATTAAATCAAAATTGACAAAAGTAATGTCAATTTTAAATGACAGTTGAAAGTTTTCAAAGTTAATTAATCAACACTCCAGCACTACTACATCATCCTGTGTTGGTATGAAGTGCAATCTGCCATCAATCATGTTAGACAGACTAATCACCACTCTAAAGTGTATAAATGTAGGTAACAGAAAAGTGAAACACCAATATGAAGTTTCTTAATTGGGTGATGAGCGACCACAATCCACCAGATTAGCTTCAATGCAATCTGCAGAAATGTGTGGGACTCTATTGACCATTCTTTGACAATGCAATCCATGATTGCACTGCCAGTCTCTCATAAGTGCTCTATTATGTTGAGATCTGGTGACTGGGGGCGGCCATGGAATACAGTTCACAGTTTTTGTACTCAACAAACAACTTGAGAATGAGGATAAAAATGCTTCACCACTGGATGAACTTGATCTCTCAGAATGGCTTTATATTACTTTGGGATTTACTGGGCCCTCAAAGGGGTTTAGTAGCCTACCTAAACAATGCCAGGAAAATTCAGTCCACACACAACAGAGATGCCAGAACCATTTACTGTGGGAAACAAGCACTTGGGCCTGTAGGCTTCTTTCAGTATAAACCACATATGTACTTGTCTGCTTGTTGAGAATGGGGTCAAGTATGAGTCATATGACCATATGACTTTTTTCCATTGCTCAGTAGACCATTCGCAAAAGCGCATTTTCAGTGTAATCTCCGCGTGAAGTTCTTGACAGACCATTATTGATGCTTACGCCGGCCGTAGATTGATATTTGCACTCAACTGATTAAGAGTTGCCTTTCTGCCTTTTCTTGAATCCCTGTAAATATATAAAGGAACGCCTCTGTGTGGAAGCACCTCTTTTCAATATAATTTACATTCCTTATTTACTCAAGTCCTTCCTTTATCTTGGCAGTTATGTGGGTATTTTCCCCATGTAACTTAAAATGCAATAATAATAATAATAATAATAAGGTCAAGAGCCATCCCACCATGGAGACAACAAATGGCACAAGCTCGCTATATTATATATTGATGTTGGAAAGTTACCAGGGAATTCAAAAATGGTGTTCCACACAAGTCATTTTCTTTTCCAGTCTTTATAGTGATAGAAAGTGGAATCACACAGAGCTGGATAGGACTAGAAATCTCTCCAGTTTGGGAAATGGAATGAATAAATCAATAGACTTACATATACACTTGGCCCTTCATTCTTGTCTGCTCTTATTGTCTTTTTGGAGCAGAGGATGGTGGCTACTGTAGCTGCTCCCTACCTCACCCCTCTCCACAAATAATGAAACACATGTTGATCACTGCTGATTATCGTCGATGGAATGAGATGGGAATTTATAAATGTTGGCTTTCCTTGGCATTCATTCACCTCTATTCAGTCAAAATTGGGCCAGTAATTTCTGAGTTATCAAATGTGGCAAATGCTTGGACAGAAACTCATCCACACTTGGCCTAAGTACCCTCTAAAATGTTGCTGACTGAATGACTGAATAATTTTTTAGTTTTTTTAATATCCATAAACAGACTAAGATGTGATTTCAATTAGTTTTAAAAAAAATTGTTAAAGGCAAATTCTGTCCTTCACTGTCCTAATATTTACACTTTTGACAGCTATTGAAAGATGCACAGGGGAAAAACAGGTCTGAAACCAAATTAATTGAGTGTTAGAGATTTTCCTCCTAATGCAAATCTGCCATGATGGTCAATTTGTCCATCAATCCACTTTTGTTGGACTTTCAAAGTAAAAAAAATCCCTTTGCCATTGGATAAAGGCCTTGCATTGATAAATATGCTATAATACAGAGGAGGTACTCACTTTGAGAATCCTCAGTGTTAAATATGCATAACGTCAGACACAGAAAAGGCCAGAGTGGCATGATAATAAGCATAACAGAAAAGAACGGCCTCTGTTCCCCCAGGTGCCCAATGACTCCTTGTCAATATGGCAAATTATATTTCCATTATTTTCTTTTCATTCCACTTATTAGAATGGTGGAGAAATTAATGAGGGATGTACCAGCAATGCAAATTTGCCGTGACAAGCACTGTTTTTCTTGCCTGCAAAAGAAGAGTTCTGCTAATCACATTCCTCTTGAAGGGTAGAATGAGAGAGCAAGGGAGAGGGAGAGGGAGAGGGAGAGGGAGAAAAGCCCAAAGGGAGAAGTTGTGGGGTGAGTTAAGAGGACCCTTGGCAGCAGCTTTAAGAGTCATAGATAAAAGTGAGGAGGTAATGTGACTAGGCTGAGCAGGTGAGGAGCACCGAGATCAGCCTAGGGGAGAGATAATTACACAGAAGCACAGGGATTACCATGATTCTAGATGAAGTGGAAAAGCCATGCAAAGCATATTATTATGATGAGAGGAAGTAGAACTAGATCTGTATATAATTTATCCTCTGTGGCAGCATGAGAGGGGAGGATTGAAGAACTTATTTATCCCTGGAATAGTTCAAGGTATTTAGGCCTAGATAACAAGCAGGGAGACATCAAAGAGTGTCAGCCCACAGAAAGAGCTCCAACCTTGCCAAATAACATGAATGCTGTAAGACTGGTTAATGGATCTGATAAACCTTGAGACCACCTGTACATATATATGTTTTTGCTGTGTTATAAAAAAAGATTAGTTCTAGTCATTGTTTTTACCTGTCATAGTTTTAATTATTGATTCAGTATTGATTAGTGCTAAGCCCCTTCAGCTATACACCTGCTGAGAGATGGAAAATCCATAGACAAATAAAAATACATACATAACAGATGTTAAAATATTCATATACATATGTGATTCAGCTCAGCATGTCAGCACTTGTTTTTCACATAGAAGAGTAGAAGGTTGAGATTGCGAGGGTTGTGGAAGGCATTGCTGCGTGCCTGGCAGACATCTCGGAGTGGATGACGATGCACCACCTGAAGCTCGTCCTGGACAAGACTGAGCTGGTGTTCCTCCCAGGGAAGGGCTGTCTGCACCGAGACCTGGCTATCACCATTGATAATGCTGTAGTGAGGTCAACTCGGACTGCGAGGAATCTGGGTGTCTGTCGTTCTCGGCAAACATCGCATCAGTGACACGCTCCTGCAGATTCCTCCTCTACAACATTAGCAGCTCGCATCCAGTTCAGGACCCTGGTGCTAGCCTATAGTGCAGTGAAAGGAACAGCTCCTTCTTACCTCCAGGCTATGGTCAAGCCTTACACCCCCGCCCGACCACTTCGCTCTGCTGCCTTGAGGCGACTGGTTGCCCTGTCGCTTATAGGCCCCTGCGGCCGATCTACAGGCTCTTCTCTGTCCTGGCCCCGCAGTGGTGGAATGACCTCCCTATGTCAGGACAGCAGAGTCGCTGCCCATCTCTCACCACAGATTGAAAACCCACCTCTTCAAGAAACACTACCCTGACCCTTCCTCTTAGCACTTGCTTACTTGTCTTCACTTATTTGTCTGAGCTCTTGTTTATTAGCTCTTGTTTATTTGATTTACTTATTTGTCACATTTGTTTAATTAAAAAGTAGGTAGCTAACTTACTGCACTTTTACCTTACCACTGGTTCTGCTCTTAAATGCTTGTTTAGGAAGGAAATGCACTTATGATTTCTGGTGACTAGTGGTTCTCTTGCCTACCTATGTTGAATGCACTTATTGTAAGTCGCTTTGGATAAAAGCGTCTGCTAAAATGCCTGTGATGTAATGTAATGTAATCATGCTATGCTATGAAACACGTTTTACAATGTTGTTCAGACAGACTCTCAGTGGAGTTCTATGGGATCCATACATTTAGAGCTGCAAAAACTACAAAGTCACGCATTGATAGTGTTCTACTACTGTAGTTACTTCATGCTGAGGTTATCCTTTAATCTTAATTGACAGCCATTACTTGAAGAAAATGAAATGTAAAAGGAATACATGGCCCAAAACTTGTATTATTATGATTGTGATTATGATGATTATGATTATTATTCTTGGTCCATTGCAAACTCAGATTGCAAAATTGTTGTATGACAGGGTAAGTTCTATACTATACTAACTGGTAGAGTGAAAAAATACTGTCAAGTTTTGTATGTAAATAATCAATTAAGTTATGTGGGCGGGAAATCTTGACTTCAATCACGAGAGGCTAGGATTATGATAAAAAGAATTTAACAACAACATGAGAATGTGCATGTGCATAGGTTTGGCGTAGACTCCAAGAGGTATCCAGTACTAGGGTGAAGCTCCCTGGGGCAGGCAGGCGACAGGAGAACCCCCGGGCTGAAGATCTGACCCTTCTGGATATCTGATGGAGCCGTGATGCTGGTGGTGGTGGGGGAGGAGGTGGTGTGTCAGACTGGTGCGGTTTAGGCAGCTGAAATGACAGAAACACGGAAGCAGCTGAGGAGATACAAATAGAAGGACATGGTTAGTGATTGGTTTCTGGAGAGGGAGGAAGGGAGTGTGGGCTAGTGTGGTTGGACGATGTGGAGCTGGGGGCGTATTTGGCTCCAATTGACAGAATTATGAAAGAAGGAAGTAGCCTTCTTGATTGAACTTACGCTAAGCTTCATCGCTACTGTCTTACTTACTTTTTTTATTTACTTAGGTGTCCAGTTCTCTCTTCCTACTGAAGCAATCCACACATTGCATTCACTTGTATATTTAAGAAAACAGTAGATCTTGTTATCTGAGAGAAGGTTTCTACCTGGCCACAACACCCCACTATTGAGCAGCAAGCTCCTAAAAATAACTTGGACATGTTATTTGGCATTACAAGCATTGTTTACTATGGTTCAAGAATTTGCCTCAATTTATTGACAGTTATTTCCTGTCATAACGGGATGTTTGCTTGGACGAAGGATGTTGTTACCTCGGCAAGAAATGATGGTCTGTGTCCTGTACGATTGTCACAGCTATCCTGTCCTATTTCTTAGCCTGTTTAAAAAAATCAACCTGTGAATCAACATGACTCAGACATAGTCACATAATCAATACAATATCCAGAATATATGAGCATGAAACATGAAAAATCAACATTACTCATATCAAAAAAGTTTCAGTTCAGGATGAAATAGATGTTGAGGTCTGCGCCTCTCACCAATTAGGGCATATATGGACGATATGACGACTATGACGTCAACAGCTCCATGTACTAGCAGGTTACTGAATAAGCTAAATAGTAATCTACAGTGTGTTAGGATGAAAGTGAAGCCAAGTAAGTCTAGGAGTATTTGTATTGTTAAAGGGAAGGTAGTAGACAAAAAGGTTTTCATAGATGATGAAGTGGTGCCAACAGTGATAGAGAAACCGGTCAAAAGCTTAGGATGATGGTATGATGCAAGCCTCAGTGATAAGGGTCGAGGACAAGTCAGGGCTCGCAGGAACGTTAAAATTGTGGTGTCTGCAGTTTGGATTGTTGCATCGGCTGATGTGGCTGTTGACAGTGTATAAGGTTCCACTATCTAAGGTAGAAAACGTCACCCATCCTCCTCTCCCTCTCCCTCTCCACCTCCCGCCCTACCCTATCTTTCTCCCCTCTCCCCTAACAACGTCCTCGACCTTGTTACATCTAGCCGCCCCACCACGTGCTCCCTTGACCAGGTCCCCTCCCCTCTCCTTCAGTCTGTTGCTCTCCAAAAAAATAGATCTGTTCAAGTGGAATATGCCCCGGTCAAAGAAATTTCAGAGGACCTCTGGAGAACAGTTGTTGAGGCTTATAAGGCTGGAAAAGGCTACAAAAGCATTCCCAAAGACTTGGGCCTCCATCAGTCTGCAGTCAGACAGATTTTATAAAAATGGAGAAATTTCAGTGCCATTGCTACCCTCCCTCGGAGTGGGCAAAGATCACAGCAACGGCTCGCCACATAATGGTCCAGAAGGTGACAAAGAATCCTAAGGTAATAGCTAAGGAGCTGCAGGCTTTCTAACATCTGTGTCCATGGGTCCACAGTGAGAAAAACACTGACAGGAGTGGTGTTCATGGGAGGATACCAAGGAGAAGTCATCTCCATGAAAAACATTGCTGCCTGTCTCAAGTTTGCCGGAGACCATCAGGGTAACAGTCCGTGATCTGAAGCTTAACAGAGGTTGGGCAGCATGACAATGACCCCAAACACAAAAGCAAATCTACAACAGAATGGCTTACACAGGAAAATTCACATTTTTGGAGTGGCCAAGTTCATGCAAGACATCCCAAAATATCAATGGACTGAAAATCTCATGGTTTACATACTTTTTGTACAAATTGTTGTGTATTTGTTAAATCTCATTGTGTTTATCTATTTTTATGACTTAGATGAATATCAGACCATATTTTAGGAGCCATTTATACAGGAATGCAGGTAATTCAAAATTCTTGCAACTGTATACAGCATATGAAGCATGATTTCTAAAGGGAGAAAAGAACAAAAAATATAATATGTAGGCAAAATAATGAACATAAAAGGTCTACACATATCACAGTTAACACTAGCAGACAGAATGTAAATAATGATTAACAAATATAAGTAAATTACTTGCGTTACAGGTACACACAGGCTCACTTGGAAGATAGAACAATTATCTAAATTGTCATCATATACCATACAGGTTAGAGCAATGATAGGGTAGGTGAGGACCCTTCCTGTCCCTTTTGTTCAGGCACAGTTACTCATAGACATATTTTGTCAGGATGCAAAATGAGTCTGTCCCAAGGACGATACACCTGGCAGTGTCCAGCAGCAGCAATTGAGAGCAAGCAGGTAGAAATTCATTAGTCTACTAACAGAAAGAAAGGGATTACAATTGCTTTTGTCCATGAGGGAGAAAAGAAGAAGAACAGATTTTATTAATCCACATTGTTGTCACACACACAGCATGCAGTAAGTGGTGGCCACCAAACACACACACACATGCTGAGGGGGTGGCTGCGGAAATTAGTCCTCTGCATTTAACCCATCCTGTTTTATGTTGCTGTGTTCAAATCTGGATACTATCCATGCTAATCAGACAGAGTGTGATGTAAAATGGGTATGTAATATTTCCAGTGCATACTATGTAGATTTTCTCTGTGAAAAGTGCCCAGATGTATACCACATTGTCAAGAATTTCTGAGTATGTTTCGTGTACCAAGATGTCCCATAATGCATTGCTGCTGTGTAACTTCCATGGCCATGCATCACTTTGCAGCTCTGTAACGGTTGACAAGAAAGTGATTGGTGCTGGTGGTAGTCAACAATTACAAATGTAAGTAGACAATATTCATTTCACTAACGTGGTTTATATGTCATCAAATATTATTGAAACAAAATTATGAATGTTTACTGCATCTTGTTTTTGCTGCAAAAATCCAAAATTCTGCTGTAATTCTGTAACTTGAAAGTAATATTATGGTATATTTCACAGACATTAAAAATAGCGTAAATATTTGTTTATTCATTAATCAAGTAAAATGGCTCTATAAAATACAGAACTTGTGGGTCACAAGAACTACTCCACGTGACACCTATCCAGTAGGCTTAAAGCACCTGCTACATCAATAGCAGAGTGACCTTTAGTCGTCTTTTTTGGGAAATTCATTGTTGCGGAGATGAATTGTGCTATGTTTATTTTTCAGAGGTGAGCACAGGTGGAGCAGCGGGGTTGGAAACCAAGGCTAGGCCCCGTGAAGGTTGGATGTTGAAGGTTTGTAGTCTACTGCAGGACGGAGAGGGTGCATGGTGCACAGTGATGTTGTGAGTGACACTGGAGTAAAATGGAGTGGGAGGGAGCAGCAATATTTAAGGCTTTTTTTACATGTGCTCAGGTAAATATATGGTTGCTCTGCTCCCCGCTTCTGGTCCGCTCCACTGAATGGCCGGTGCAAAACTCCATCAAAAAACTAATTTCACTCATATGAATACTTACTTACCTTTAGAACAGTAGTTTGATGAGCATTTTAGTGGGGGGAGGTGGGGTTGATAGATGTTGTGGGCATTGTAATTAGAGGATGCACATACGTTTAGAACAAGTGACATTGAAATGGTTTTGGACAAGGACGATTGGGGCTCTTCATCTGAATCAAAATATGAGCTGATAATCATGGTCTGGGCTATCTGATTCAGGAAGACTAACAATGAAATGTCAAATCACTTAATGTTATTAATGATGCCGACAGTAACACATTCATGAATATATATTATAAATAAACATACTGGGATAGAGGTAATAAAATATGAAAATTCTACCACAAAAATGTTATTAATATTGCAAGTGCATACACTTACTGGCTGCAAACAAGGCAGAAACCTAGTTGGAAAGGAGAGGAGCATGAGGCATGATGCAACACCCTCAGGGTCTAATGCTGGATCTAAAGATCTCAAGATTTCCAACACGTGGAGGGCGTGGCAATTAGGGTTATACTTTAACACAGTTCTATGACATCAATGTTTGGGAAACTTCACGATGCCCAAACATTTCACCACAGTTCTGAGTTCTTCCTCCTGAATAGGGTCTGTGAAGTGGATAAATATGCTTTCATTTTTCATCGTCTGGCTTGCCAAGGCAGGCAAACCATTTTCCATCTACCAGGGATTTTGCCAATAAAGAGAGAAATTTGATATCTCAGATAACAGAAATGATATTACCCAGAAGCCATAACTGAGTCTTGTCAGAGAGGAGACTGAGTGAGTGATTGCCCACCGTTATGCAAGAACTGATCTATCCCATTAGGCTTCGGTGTAGGCGCAAGCCCAGAGCTTGTGCCGCTGAGGCTCACTGGCGGTTATTGCCTGACATGAAAATTCTTCTTTGAGCGTTAAGTGTCACAAAGTAGGATTGATGCTTCTACTCATTATTGCTTCTGCATTTTGGGACAAGAAAGGGGATATTTGCTCTAAAAAAAAAAAAAAAAACAGAAAACAGGAATCCTGCAGGTGTGATTATATTTTGGGGAGGTGGGCAGGTGAGAGTAACTGAAAATAAATTAAAATATGCCTAAATAAACTGAAAATTAAAGATACCAAAAGATGGCTATTTGATCAATCAGTGAGATAGATTCAAATACTTGTGTGGCACACCAAAACATTTGCAGGTATGCAATTCAGTGGATTCCATTTAGTGCATGGCATATCGTTTTCACAGTGTGCATTGGGGATAACAAATAAACAGCCAAAAAAACCCAACACACACACACACATACATACACGCATACTGTAGTAATATAAATGGCTGCTGGCTATTGGGAGCTCTTAGCAGTGTTATGACAGATTTATCCACTTTACGTGGTTCGCTCTCTGTGGCCATATTTTACACAATACCGTGTCAGCGCCACCTGAAAAGGGATGTGTTTTGGGGCCAGTTTCAAAAGTTTGTTGTTTGCTGTGAGCCTTTCCCTCCCACCTCCCTCTTTCACATAAAACAGATATTTGAACTTCAACTAAGGACGTGATCAGATAATGCACTTTATTCTTATGCTCAAATGGGGATAATGTTGCTGAAAATAAAAACGGACAATAGAAAGTTTTGCTTTCTCTGGAAGAATGGGATAAAGAACCCATTCTGAAATGGAGGATGCATCTAAAGTTAACATTACTCAAATTGTAACAAGCTCCTTATTTCCCTCCAGGCACGGATAATTTGTACTCTGTGTGACAATGACGTAAAATGCAGCTTAAGTTGAAACATGTTTAACTTGGAGCATCAAGGGGAGCATCCCAAAATGTATCGCGTCCATGCATAGTTTGGGGAGGATACATGCCTGCTGCAACCAAACCATTGAAATAAAAAGGAAAACACCATCTGTTTGGGTCTATCTAAACAACATAATAAAGGTGCAATCTAAACCTAAAGGTATTTTGGCTGACAAAGGGGTGAAATGAGTCATTAGAAATTGGACAAATTGAGCCAATACCTTTTCAATACAAAATACTTTTTCATATCCAACTTATTAAGCAATACTTGTAGTTTCTATTTACATTTTAATTGATTTTAAAAACGAATTTAGCCCAATCTGGCTACAGGGCCCTCTATCTTTTAATCCACTCTTTCGCCCCCATTTTGTAATTAGCTCTCTAAATCTTAATTCAAATCATGAAATCATAATTATAAATCATAATTTCACTTCACAAACCAATTTACCAGTGTCTAAGATATTCAAATATCTCAGTTCCACCTGTTTTACATTTTCATCGCTGTAGTCAATATTAATGGCTACAGAGTTAAATGTTTGAATATGTGCCGATGACTTTTTTAAATCATAACATCCTGACTGGTGTTGACATTGTTTCACACACCGTTGAAGCCACATGCTGTCTGACAATCAAACACAGCAAAGACAGATGGGAGGTGGAAGGAGGCCCCAGGGGAAAAGGCCTTATGTCTCGGTTTCACTGCAACAATGGACCGCGCGTGCCTGGTATTGTTGCTATTGTTCACTCACATAGTCTGCATCAGTTGATGAGGAAACTACATCACATCCTGTCTCAGAGCTATTGATCTTGAGTTACAAGGCCTCATGGTATGTTAACGGATCACAAGGTTTCCTAGGCAATCGCTCTGTGAGAGGGGCCCGAGCAATGTGGCTGTTACTTCATTCAAACAGCAACAGACGAACAGTGTTTTTCCACCAATCACAACATGCCATTTTGGGGTGTTTTTCTGTTTTAACCAATCAGATGTTTCTGAATCAATTCAGGATTAAAGAGGTTGGAGCTTTTTTTGAACTTTTTTCAGTGACATTCATTTTGAGGCATTTTGACCTTGATAAAAATGTTAAATATGAAATACGATGTGACTTTATCAAGCTCACAATTGCATACTGATTTACATTGTAGAATTAAGTGCAAACTGGTGCTAAATAATACATTTGTTTAGCTTTATTATAGATTGTTAGTTTATATTCACATTGTCTCTATGATTTTTTGACTTTTTAAACTTTGAAATGATCACGCAGGGGTTCAGGAAGAGGGTGGTGAGAAAAAATGTCTCCTGATACATGAAGCTATATTTCAGTTGAGTTAGATTTTACATGTTTAACTGACAAAAGTAAAGCACAGCAGTGCTTAGAGTGTCTGAGAGTAGAGTGTCAGATAAGAAAAATTATTACAAGTACTTTTGTGACCCTGCTGCCAAGGAGCCAAAGTCTTCGGGAATCGACAGATATATTTATCTTTTGGCCTCTACTTCTCAGGATATTTGATTATTACCTCTACAGCAGTAATCCATTCCACCGAAAATGAGTTGGTATGATTAACTGGTACAGGCTAAATATAAAATCTTTTAGTGCCATCTTTGAGATAAAATAAATATCACCAAAACATGTCACAGGCTCAAGGTGAGATGCACACCAGATGACATTTTCCATTTGTGGTACCACTTATCTGTATTTTTTCACTAAGCTCTACATTTCTGTGTGTGACACATTTGAGGAATATTATTCAGATAAATACTTAAAATAAATATACATGAAGGCAACATTTTCATTCCCAAAATTTACATGGAAATGAATAATGGAAGCAACTGTAGTTGACTTTTTCCACTTAAAAATAACGCTAATATTGTGCTTTTACCTTCCTTTCTGATTTCAATTCCATTATGGCTGCTTGTTTACATTTGAAAATCCTCTTTCCTTTTAAATAAATCTTCCGCCCTTTCTGATACTCTTGGCTCTGAGCCAAGGCGGTTATAGTTGAATTCCTCACTTAAGAGCGTATGGGTGGTTTGAATGGGCAGGCAGCTGGGATAAGAGTCATACAAACAGCTTGGATAATGAGGAGGGTGATGAAGGAAGTCTGCCTGAAGGGGAGGGGTTGGACTGGACTGCTCTCTGTTGTTGACCATCTGTAAGTGTGCCACAAATGCACGCATGCACACACACACACACACACACACACACACACACACACACACACACACACAACTGATTAAAATATATCACTTCTGGGCATGGACCAGGGAGTAGTGTCAATAGATTATTTTGGGGGATGGGGGACCCTTTTTTGGTGGTAACGTTATATGTCTGTGTTTCTTGGGGGTGGTGTGAGTTATGAGGTTCAAGTTCAAGTTCAAGTTCAAGTCATTTATTTATCAAATGTGCAGCATCACTTACAGTCATACTGTACAATGAAATGTATTGGACGAGGCTCATTCCAACAAGGTAGGTACACATCAGATCAAATCAAATAAAAACAAGTCAAAATAAGTCAACAAGTCAAAATAAGTAAAAAATAAGTCAAAATATGTAAAAAATAAGAAAAGATAAGTAAAGATAAGTAAAATAAAGTAGCAATGCGAAGCAGCAGGTTTGGTAAACATGAATGATCTAAAGATACAGATGTACAGGTATAAAGTGCATGTGCATCTGAGTGAAGTACATAAAGTGACGTGTGTGTGAGGAATAGTTACAGTTCAACGGTTCAGTAGCCTGATGGCCTGCAAATAGAAGCTGTTCTTCAGTCGTTAAGTGCGTGACTGACCGCTCCTGTACCGTCTGCCAGACGGTAGCAGGGTGAACAGAGAGTGTGCTGGGTGACTGGGGTCCTTAGTGATATTGTTGGCCTTCCTCAGGCATTGGGTGAAGTAGATATTGTCCAGGGTGGGCAGCGCCCTGCCCGTGATGGTCTGGGCGGTTTTCACCACCCTTTGTAGGGCCTTGCGGTCCTGGGCGGAGCAGCTGCCGTACCAAGAAGTGATGCAGCCAGAGAGAATGCTCTCAATGGTGCATCTGTAGAAGTTGGTGAGGATGTTGGGGGACACGCCAACCTTTTTTAGCCTCCTCAGGAAGAAGAGGCGTTGGCGGGCCGTCCTCGCTGTAGTGTCCGTGTGGTGAGTCCAG
>CABFOQ010018913.1:0-13756 GCA_900660455.1 Gephyroberyx darwinii
TCCTCACACACAGAGACTGGTGGTCCACTACTGAACGTCAGACATATGAACGGAGACTCTTTGAAGGGCAGACATTGTTTTCTTGACTTATATATATATATATATATATATATATATATATATATATATAGAATGGGAGAACAACAGCCAGTTTCATCTAAGACATGCCTTCCAGCCTGGCCTCTCTGCCTGCTGCTTCTCTTCTGTCTCTAATAGGAGGAAATGGCTCGTGGTGAGGAGAGGATCCAGCCCTTCTGTGGGAGTTTAATTCAATCACGGCTCGGCTTAGAAATGAATTAAAACTCCCTCATTAAGCCCCGCGTTTCGGGCGAGCGGGCTAGCCGGTAATGCTCACAAGTAATGCTCGCAAGTAGGATCGGGGGGTGTTGCGTAGAAGCAAACCCGTTGTATGCCTCTTGAGTCAGGCCATCAGTCACCATCTATTATTTTTTACTTTACATTGCAGCGCTGGCTCTCAACCCACACAGTG
The DNA here is from genome assembly GCA_900660455.1 of Gephyroberyx darwinii. Lineage (NCBI taxonomy): Eukaryota > Metazoa > Chordata > Actinopteri > Trachichthyiformes > Trachichthyidae > Gephyroberyx > Gephyroberyx darwinii. The sequence goes on from CABFOQ010018913.1 coordinate 491, forward strand.
TGCCTGGTGAACCCTGTGGTAGAGGAAAAACAACAGCAGCAAGTGGACCTCTTGTTGTCTAATTTGAGCGAGCAGGGAGTACCAGACTGACATAATGGAGGCTGCAGTGCCCCCCTGTCTGGACTTCATATTTCAGTGAACACAATGAGGATAATATACTGCGATCCACACCACAGGGCCATTGACCTTTCCACGCTGCATTGCAACTAACCACTTTGGACTGTGGCAATTTGTTCTATGGAGCGGAGCAGCAGAAAGTGTTGTTTTGTGTTAGACAGAGAGAAAGAGGAACCTGTGTGCTGAAACCCCACAGGAAATTAAGTCAGTGTCTCTCTGACCGTTGTTTTTTTTTGTTTTTTTGGCTGCAGCACCAAGTCTACCTCTGTTGTTTCCTCTTCCCAGCACTGTCTTACACAGCCGCTCTAGTCACTGTAGTGGTTTGTTACATCCGCCGTCAGGACACAGCGGCTCTGACCCTTTGCACTCCTTAATATCGGCCCCTTGCAACGGGTGGTGATCTAGCATTTGAAGCTTTGTCTGATGTTGCACTCGTAGGAAGCAGCTCTACATGAGAGCATATGGAAAAATGCCAAAAAATTTATACACAATGTTTTTAAATTGTGGAAAAAACATTTGTGGTTTTAAAAAGTAAATTAGAAAAATAAACAGATGCATTTTCATGCAGTCAAAATACTCTATTGTTGATTTTAAGAGAATCAGGATGAACCAATGTTCACATGTTCATTTGCTTTCTTTATCTAACTAAAAACCTCCATGCATAAAGAAAATGCTGTATTTTTATTTTCTCTCTACTCGAACGGTGAAGTTAAAGTAAAGTTAAAGCACGAGCGCCACCTGCTGGAATAAAAATGGAACGCACCTTTTTTGTATTGTTGTCTTCACGTGCTGTCGGAAAATAACTTAATTTCTTGTTGAACGCACATGAACGAGCCAAAAAAAGTGGTAAACAAAACAAAACAAAAAAACCGACTGGGAATTTGGATTTCTATCAGGTACCCAAGATGCCATTTAGGAGGTGGCGAGCATCGAAGCTGTGTCTACATCTGATGATAAAATGGATGTGTTCAAAGTTGTGTTCTTTTCCGACATACTATGCATACATGTATGTAATTGTATTTTCGATTTCATTATCACATTATCATATCTATTTAATTCGTTCTAGTATGTAATTGATTGGTTGTGTTTTCTTAAATACGATCCATTATTAAAGTTTCATCTAATGTAAATGGTGGTTTTGTCCTTGTGGGGTTGTGGCTGCAAATAGTATTTAACCTTGAGGTTGTTTTTTTTTTATATTGCAGCAAATAAAGACTGTATAAAGACATGATGTATGTGTACCTCAACTTTTTGCTAATAAATCAGCAGTTACATGCTGGATGTGCATTCTGTCCTCTTTATTCTGCTTCTGCACACAAAGTCAAAGTACCTCCGCTTGATTTCTAAAGTAAAACAACAGCCACCAAAACACTACTTTTGTCACTGAGGTGGTTTTAATGCTGCATTCAGGTAGACGGTAGATTCGATTGCTTCCTAGTTGAAAAGAACCCTCACCTCAGTTTTCAGATGGTGAACACTACTAGAAAATACTGTTCACCTCAGCCTTCAACTGGTAACCAATACCTGGGGACACTTTAGTTTGGCAATGGACCCCGATTTCTCTGACCACCTGACTCCTGACATCTCCATATAACCCGAATGCAGCATTGCCAAGAGGAAACTGGAATTTACGAGGAGCACCTAAAGGTAGCATAATGCTTTGCCTATCTGTGGAATGGACCAAGTAGTGCAGCGTGAAGTCAATCGTGGTCCGTACACGTGTGGGGTGAATGTGTGGATGGATAGATCTTAGGATAGCACAGTAGTAAAAGAGTACTTCAATCCCACTTTTATCACTTGTAAAAGATCTTGTGAACAGCTTTCGTCGGCGGCTCTGGCAAGGAATATTTCGGTAAGTTGAAATGTGATGCTGTAAATTGTAAGAGGCTGCTAGCTAGCGTTACCTAGCCTAAATTGCAATGTTGGGATACTATATCAAGGTACGCAGAAAAAAGCAGGACTTCCGGTCATAACATTCAAAGTAAACCCCATATTGAAATACCATGCACCATAATACAATGCAATATAATCCAATAATAGTTTCAATAATAGTTTCGTTACACAAACTATGTAATAATTCCACTGACCATCTCGGTGCATTTGTTGTGCACACTTAAATACTTGGGGTTTGCCTTTATTTTGAAGGCGAAATCATGAAACCTCTGGTATTACTGTGGCCCTCGGTCGCTAGCTTGATGCAGCTGTTGGAATTAGACCTTGTCGCTAGCAAGGTAGTAGTTGGGTTTTGTTAAGCTAACAATACTACTTTTTCCGGTTTGAACAGCAGACAATAACAGAGGTTTAGACAGTCGAATGTTATTACATTACTCACATACTGATATTATTACAAACAGTTAGCTAAAGGCGAACTGCATTGGTGTCATTACTATGTTCTCGCTGGCTTTGTTATGGTAACTCAGATCGACGGTATGTCCACGTGCGATCTCCTAGTCTAACAAATGTGGAATTGTCCGCGCTGTCGGCCTGTGCTGTATTGCTAAGCGAGCGCTTTGAACGCACCATGCTTCTGGGAGACCGGCGTGTTTACTGTAAACGACGGAAAACTTAAACCTCGCCACTACCTGGATGTTGGTAGCTGCTAAGTGTCTAATCAATCAGTTACTTTGGCAGGCAGCCCCGATATGTAAGTTACCGTTGTACGAAGAGAACGTAATGCCAAATTCCATTCACAAATATGGCCATTTAAGGTTGCCTAGATTATCGGCATATATACACATCTGGTAGAACATAATTCCCGCCCTTTTACGAATGTCTGGGAGCCATTGTTCAATTCAGCATACACCAGTACTCGAAGCTGGACTTCGTCAATAAACTTTAACGTTAAACTTTTAGAATGGATTCGCCCTTTCTCCCACTGTAGTCTGACACCTGAACATACCACGGACGGCGATAGCGAGCGTGACGTGCTGCTTATTGAGTTTTCGGTGTCCTAAATTATCATTAGAGTCAAGTAGGTTCCTGATATGATCATTCTATCAGTATAGATCTATCAGATAAGACAGTGGTTTGGCTGACTGTAGGGGTGTTGAAGAGGGCTCATCAGACCCAGTGCGATTGGCCTTGCCCTCTGGATCATTGGTTAAGAATAGTCTACAAAAATCCCAGATTGAGTCTTTAATTGGCTCATTAGCTAGCTCTGCGCTGTAACGCAAGCCTTCTGTCCCCAGGTACCAGAGCACTATGATGAAGTACATCCTGGTTACTGGAGGGGTCATCTCAGGCATTGGCAAAGGCATCATTGCAAGTAGTGTGGGCACAATCCTCAAGTCATGTGGCTTGCACGTGACTGCAATCAAGATCGACCCTTACATCAATATAGACGCTGGCACATTTTCACCCTATGAGCACGGTATGTATATATATGCAACTGTCTATGTATACCTCAAATGATGGTCGCTATTTCCCACATTCCTGATTAAAGTGTGTGTGTGTGTGTGTGTGTGTGTTCGTTCGTTCACCTGTCCAGGTGAAGTGTTCGTGCTGGATGACGGGGGCGAGGTGGACCTGGATCTGGGAAACTATGAACGCTTCCTGGACATCCGGCTGACCAGAGACAACAACCTGACCACCGGCAAGATCTATCAGTCGGTCATCAACAAGGAGAGGAGGGGGGACTACCTGGGCAAGACTGTGCAAGGTAAACTGCCGCCATTATCAGCTTTGAAGAGCATATGGTGTTGCCTGATGTAGATAATGGAATGAGAAATGAATTGTCTTGTGTTTTTGCTGTCTTCTTTATAAATCCAGTGGTGCCACACATTACAGATGCCATCCAGGAATGGGTGGTGAAACAGGCCAAAGTACCTGTTGATGGCGACGATGTAGAACCTCAAATTTGCGTAATAGAGGTGAGACTATGATACTGTTCCCGTGTAACTCTGTGGGTAGAGCATAACTTGCACTGCCTGGGTCGGGAGCTCCATTCCCACCAAATCACACGTGATAGTTTCAGCTGTGGGTGTGATATGTAATTGCACAACTCTTGGAGTCAGTTCACATGTAGTCTTCTAAGAATGACATAAATGGTGCTGACATCATGCTATTATTGCATAATGTTCTCTGCTGTCTCTTGGCTCTGCTAAGACAAAGGCTTCCATTATTGCTGCGCTGTCAGTATTTATGACTTTGCGGGTTTGCAGTTGGGAGGCACTGTTGGAGACATCGAGAGTATGCCTTTCATTGAGGCCTTCAGGCAATTCCAGTTTAAAGTGAAGAAAGAGAACTTCTGCAACATTCACGTCAGCCTGATACCGCAGGTAAGAGACCAATCAATCAATCAGGCCTCCGTTTTCTAAGGGAAACAGATCTGTTGCAGCCTTGCAGCTGCTCCTTGGTGCATGAATCAGAAAGAACAAAGAAAAAATGAGCTACTCTTCACAGAGTAGCAGCTTTAACCATGGTAGGGGGTGGTAGGGGGATCCCTCTCTGAGTAGCCCCTCCCAAGGTTTCTTCCATTTTTCCTAAAAGGTTTTTTGGGAGTTTTTCCTTGTGAGGGTCTAAGGCTGGGGGATGTTGTGTACTGACCATTTATTGTTTCACATGTTGGGCACTGTGAAGCCCTTAGAGACTGTAACAGTGATTAAGGACTATACAAATACATTTGATTTGATTTAAAGATTCAAGTTTGTTGAGTTTGAAAGTAGAAAATGCAGCCACAGGACATGTTGTGTTTTGAGTAAGAGAGTTCACGTCTGCTCTTTGCGGGTCAAAGGCATTTTGGGAAATGTAGTAAATAACTAACTGAAGATGAGGCAGGTTGAGGGGAATGTAGGTAAACCCAAAAAAGTAAACAAAATCCTAAAAAATAACTCCTGGAATGCACTGAACATCACAGATTGACAGTAAATAATAGTCGGAAGAGTATCCAATGTTGAAATTTTCCTTTTTAATATGCTTAATCTCTACATGGTCATATCCAGCCCAGTGCAACAGGAGAGCAAAAGACCAAACCAACGCAGAACAGTGTCCGAGAGCTAAGAGGACTGGGGCTGTCCCCCGACCTGGTGAGTTCTCTATAGTACATCCATATGCGTATGTCAACGCTTCATTTTACTGCTTGTTTGTTTGTATTCCCTATTGACTGACTGCATATAACATCTGTATATGTGATAAGGTCAATGGTTTGCTTCTGCTGACCTGCTGAATCGAAGAGGGTAAACATTTTGCACATTATTTATATCGTGTTCCCACTGGTCATCGAATGGTCAGGGAACATGGAGAGGTGTATTCCAGTCAAGGAAAGTCAGGGAATTTGATATGTTCATATATTCTTTGAGGAAGTCAGGGAATATCAGGGAATTTTACAATTTTGCAGGAATATCGCAGAATGTATTCAGTGGATTAGATGGTTTTCAGCCCACTCGGCTCAATATTTAATTCCGTTCAGTCACACATTTCTACTTAATATGTTCTTCACACCTTGAAATTGTCGGTTTAATGGTTTAATGTTAACACCCCCTTCGCTGTATTGGTGTTCATCTCCCAGTTTGTCTCTCCTCTATCCTGTTAATATGTTTCGGCTGTAACGCCCCAGTTTCCCCCCCCGAAGATCATTAAAGTTTCATCTCATCTTTGCCGGCAGATCATGTGTCGCTGTTCCACGGCTCTGGAGAACTCTGTCAAAGAAAAGATATCGATGTTCTGCCACGTAGAACCCAAACAGGTACACCATTCACATTGAAGCTCATTCGTTGTGTCACCTTCGAGGAAGCGATGAGTCCCTCAGCTGCTCAAAACCCTGTGGTTTGTCTCGTCCCAGGTCATCTGCGTGCACGACGTCTCGTCCATCTACAGAGTACCGCTACTGCTGGAGCACCAGGGGGTGGTGGGCTATTTCAGTCAGCGGCTGAACATGCCCGTGGAGACCCGGCCGAGGAAGATGCTGGCCAAATGGAAGGAGATGTCCGACAGGTGGGTCCTGGTGATGATTTCACACACACATTTCACAAAACGGCCACAATATATCTGCAGGGGTCCACAGGGTCGTTGATCAATACCAAAACCCAACAATTACATGGCCAAGTACTGAGATGTCCCTTTAAAGCTTCTGTGTCAATGACGTTTGTGTTACCACTATTTATTTTTAAGCTCCTATACGCTAGATGGGGCCCTTTTTTTTTTGGATGGCATATTAATGTGTGTGTGTTTTGTCCTCAGGTCGGACAGACTCCTGGAACACTGTTCTATAGCTCTGGTTGGGAAGTACACCAAGCTCTCCGACTCCTACGCCTCAGTCATCAAGGCTCTGGAGCACTCAGCCCTCGCCATCAGCCACAAGTTGGAGGTCAAGGTTGGTACACAATATTAGCTACGCTTCTCACGCTGCTTGTAGTTACCGTTTGCAATAATCTCTTTTTTTTCTGGCAGTAGAAAAATATAACCTACATGGTAGCAATGTGCACTGTAGTAGTCCTAGATCGGCGTCAATCCAGCTCCCACGTACTCATACTTTGATGGCCAAACAAAGCTGTCCCAAAGTGTCTCTTTGATCAGATTATTAAATAATCACAATTGAAGCACTTTAAGTATTGGTGTAACTTTAATGTGTTACAAGGAGCAAACCTCCCAGCTACACATCCTCTTCCTCTTCCTCAGTATATAGACTCTGCTGATCTGGAGCCCGCCACACTGCAGGAGGAACCGGTGAAATACCACGAGGCATGGCAGAAACTTTGCAGCGCCGAGTGAGTTCTGCTCAGGCTATGGGGTCTAAAATGGAAAGCCAGCTTATTATATAACACAACTTAAAGGGCCAGTTCCATAACTAAAGGGTGTTTTCTTCTACCCACAGCGGCATCCTGGTTCCAGGAGGGTTTGGCGTCAGAGGGACAGAAGGAAAGATCCGCGCCATCAACTGGGCTAGGAAACAGAAAAAACCCTTTCTAGGTACAAGATGGGTGTCCTGGTAGCCACCATCACGATTGTTTTAGTACAATTCATCATGCTAAAGCTTTTTCTTCAAAATGATACACAGAATCATTATTGTAAGTTGATGCACTATGGCAGAGGTCACGAAATACCAAGCTATACATTGAGCACAGCAGTTCACCGGCGGCCATGTTTCCACAGGGGTGTGTCTTGGAATGCAGCTGGCTGTGTGTGAATTCGCCAGGAACGTGCTGGGCTGGACAGGTAAAATGAATGAATGCTTGTGATTATTACAGAACAACTATTTTTCAAGTTGTAAGTAAGTGAGCGCCATCAAGACACCAGATTGTAATGTGGTTGAAGTAGAGACGTCCCTGTTTCCCCGTCTCCCGTGGGTCCATTCAGGTAATGCAGTGGAAAAGACTGTTTGACTGTATAGTCAATTCATTCTCTGAACAGAGGGTTAATGTAACTGACTGCATGTCCTTTTTTTTTTTGCACTTTCCTAGATGCAAACTCCACTGAATTCGACCCAGAATCAAAGCATCCTGTGGTAAGCTTTCTGAAACGCATCAATGATCCAGTCGTGACCTAAACTACAAAAGTCCACCAATATCAGCTCCTCTTATTTGACCTTGGCAGGTGATTGACATGCCAGAGCACAACCCCGGGCAAATGGGTGGGACCATGAGGCTGGGGAAGAGGCGGACCATTTTCAAGACCACCAACAGTGTATTGCGTAAGAAATTCCTTTCACTTTTCTACCGTTTCACGTCCTCCGTCCTGTGCTCACGATTACGCTGTATTCCAGGCAAGCTGTACGGGGACACAGAGTACGTCGATGAAAGGCACAGACATCGCTTTGAGGTATGTGGACTTACCGGCGTATCATCGGTATGAGCCACTCTGTTGGCGGTCGACTGGGTGGATTTGTGTTATTTTCATCAAGCGTGTTTTCCTTGCACAGGTCAACCCTGAGCTGAAGAGTCACTTCGAAGAGAAGGGCTTCCGCTTCATAGGTCAAGATGTCGAGGGGGAGAGAATGGAGATTATAGAGCTGGATGGTACGTAAGGAGTGGTGAATTGGTTCTGCTATCACTTAACCTTATGCATTAAGGGTTTGTCTGTTTTTTGATAGCTGTTATAGCTGATGTTGAATATGTTTAAGTTGCCATAAATACAAGGATTGAGGCTTTCCCCAGGATTCTTGTCATGGTGGAAAAGCCTCTGAAACATTTAGACTATCATGACACTGAAACTCTCCATTGATAACATTCATCCATACTTACTAATCCAATCACGTGGCATTAGTCAATTAATTTTAAGGGCATCCCATACACCAGTGTAGTATTGATCAGTCCTACAATAAATATGTAATCAAACTGCATCATGTCAGAGGTGGATGGTATATCTGTCTCTGTGCAGATAGATGGAGTATTTTTTTAAAAATTTCTACCTGACATTCTCTTCTCAGACCATCCATATTTTGTTGGGGTGCAGTACCACCCTGAGTTCACCTCTCGCCCCATCAAACCATCACCCCCCTACTTTGGTTTGCTGCTGGCTGCCTCTGGGAAGCTGCAGAGCTACTTACAGAAGGGCTGCTGCCTATCTCCACGGTAAGCAGGCAGCATGTCTGAACAGATTGATTTTATACATGCACAGAAAGTATTTCAAAATAGACTGGCTAGTGATCCAACTGCAAGGAAATCCCCTCTGCATGCTGTCTGTGTTGCATAATACAGACAGATGGGTCTCTTTCACACAGATCTATGAATCAAACCACGGCAAGTCAAACCTTTTATCCACTTTAATATTGTGATTATTTTATTTCACAGGGACACCTACAGTGATCGGAGTGGCAGCAGTACCCCAGACTCTGAGATATCAGAGTTGAAATTGCCTTCTATCTCACAGGAATGACTTGTGCAAACAAGTGAGGTACAACAGTTTGGAGTATAAAAATACACTTAATGGTATGATCAGTCCTAACAATGTTTTGTTATAACCTACACAGCAGAATGTCAACATTTGTGGGTTGGGATGCCAACTATGATCCCTTCTGATCAGCGAGTTTATATTCAGTGTTTTTGTATAATGCCAGGTTTCTTCAGTGCTAGCCACAGGCAGCTGTGAATGAACTCATGGTCTAACATCTGCCTTATTATGGGATCAGGATTCTACTATGCATTTACTTTCAATGGCTGTTACTGTTGCAGTACTGTTTATTCATGTCCACTTGGAAGTCTGTATAAAGTTGCCTTATCTCGTTTCCTCCAGTTGCAGCTGTAATTGTCTACCTGAATTAAATTTAAACTATTCAACACCTCATTCCTCATTTTGAAATTAAACACTGCACACCAAAGGCTTACAAGTCTTGTTTAGTTACCTTAATGCATGGCTTAGCCAAGGAAAATGCATGTTTGGGAACCTTAACTCGCATCTCAATACAGGTGAGTTTCATCACACTGTCCAATATTCTGTTTAGCTATCAAGCTTAATATACAGTAGAATGTACTTATAGCAAAGATTGTTAGAAAGATGTTCCTATTGCACAAAAAACATGGGGAGTACTGTATATAAAAGTGCATTTTATTAACTTCAAGCATACAGGACACCAGACATTTCATCGGCTCCTCCGGAGATGTTTGCCGGACCTGACAAAGAAAACAGCCTTTAGTGTAGTTCGAGAACTTTCAAAAGACATAAGGGCAAGAGCTGATCTCAGTCCCATATCCGCGAGTTTCATCCAGCAGTCCTCATAAAAGGTAGTCATCATTGATCAGAACAGGTTAAAGAATGCCACTCAATTATAAAGGGCACGTTAACCTACCTTATTGGACCAGCAGAAGACGCCATTACGGCCCAATACATTGGCCTGGTATTGCAGCACCATATGCAGGTTGATACCTAGGGAATAGATCTGATTATAACCATAGGAAGTACCAGTGCCACATAGTTACTGTTATTGCTATATAGAACGCATGCAATTGTAGGACAGTTGAGTGGCTGCCAATGACAAAAGGGGCCACAGCAGTCAAAGACTACCCATTTTTCTTGCACGCACTTGGAGAACCTGAGGCTACACAGAAAGCCCAGGTCCTTAGGATAGCATGCTGCCATTTGGACTGAGCAGTAAACTGACATTACTGCTATCACCAACTTCTATCCAGAAAGCTAACAATTAACCTGACTTACCGCAACATATAGGAAAAGCCTCATCCAGCCACAGTCCTTGGTCATGCACAAAGGTCACCTAGAACGACAAGAGATTTATGCTACATTGTTTGATGAACTGCTGCCTCTGAGGCTTTTGTTTTAAGTGTAGCTCAGCAAATTAAGAGTACAAGAATTTCTCATTATCGAGACTAATCTCTCAGTGAGGGCAAGTGTGTCTTCATCGCCAGCTTTTTAGATGACAAGTTGCAGCTAAAGTAAATTACCTGTGCTTGTTGTGCATGTCTTTGCAGGGTCTTGTGTCATCTTAAACACTGATGTACATCTGCAGAAAGATTGGAGAACATTTAGTACAATATAGTAGTCACTGTGTCAACCATATGGTTGACAGGTAACTAGCATCTACAAACATTTCAGGTGTCCTTTCCCTTAATGTTGCTGATAACAGTTACTTTAGAACTGAACAGCGACCGTCGGTGAAAGTAATTCATATTGGCATCCTGTTGACCGCCCACTGCTACAAAAGAGCATGAGCGGCTTCGATAGGAGCCTGAAATGGCTTAACAGTATAGAGGATTGCATGGGTAACTTGCCTGTTTCCTGCACCAGCCTCATCCAGCCACAGTCCTTGGTAATGCACAAAGGTCACCTAGAAAGACAAGAGATTTATGCTACATGGAAATACTGCCTCAGGCTTTTTTTTTTTATTCTTTTTTTTTTTAAGTGTGGCTCAGCAAATTAAGAGTACAAGAATTTCTCATTATCGAGACTGATCTCTCAGTGAGGGCAAGTGTGTCTTCATCGCCAGCTTTTTAGATCAGTGGTTATCAATCCAGTCCTCAAGGACCCCCTGTCCTGTCCAGTTTTAGTTCCAGCTCCACTCAGGCACACCTGAACCAGTTAGAGGCTTCATGTTTTCAGGATACATTAATTGGTTCAGGTGTGCCTGAGTAGAGCTGGAGCTACAACCTGCAGGACAGGGTCCTTGAGGACTAGATTGAGAACCACCATTTTAGACGGCAAGTTGCAGCTGAAGTAAATTACCTGTGCTTGTTGTGCTTGTCTTTGCAGGGTCTTGTTTCATCTTAAATGCTGATGTACATCTGCAGAAAGATTGGTGAATATTTAGTACAATATAGTAGTCACTTTGTCAACTATATCGTTGACAGGTAGTTAGCTTCTATTAAGTTTCAGGTGTCCTTTCCCTTAATGTTGCTGAGAACAGTTACTTCAGAACTGAACAGCGACCGTCGGTGAAAGGAATTCATATGGGCATCCTGTTGACCGCCCACTGCTACAAAAGAGCATGAGCGGCTTCGATAGGAGCCTGAAACTCCTTAACAGTATGGAGGATTGCATGGGTGACTTGCCTGTTTCCCGCACCAGTGTCCATGGCAGAAGAGATCTGTCAGTCTCAGATTGCTAGTTGAACCTGCAGGGGGAGAAGAGTGGTAAATGTAAGCTCTTGCTGTTTCCAATTTCACAGTTGCATATGACAAGTTAACATGAATCCAGCAACTCGTCCGTGATGTTGAAAGGTAGAGAACATAAGTTGGGTCAATATTTATGTTTTATGCATATTTTGAGTAGTAAAATCCAAGCCTCTATTCCAGGCTTTATGCACATTTTCTTCTCAGCTGCAGCTAATATCCTTGCGATAAGTCATTTCTAAGACAGCGGCAACTAAAAGTGGCGTCATATGGTCCGTTTTGTTATATCCGATCAACAGCATTTCTCGAAATTGGGACTTCACGTGCGCACTTGAAGGCAGCATCTAAACTAACGTTATGCTGGCTTCTTTATCAAGTTGAGTAACGTTAGCTCACAGCTTTAGCACAGGCCTTGTTCTTAACGTACTAAAGCGTTGCCATCACTTACGTTACAATTGACAAACTCATTTGCTTAGCATACAGCTACCTTGAACGTTTCTGTTTTATAAAATATACTGTGGTAGTGTCGACATCTGGAAGGAGGGCTGATAAAAACCAAGCCACGTGGTTCACACGCACTAAGCTAGCTAGCCACCTAGCCTGGGTGTGTAACGTTAACGCCAAAAATCAACTCAAACATGTGGCTGTGTGTATTGGCCTTGCTTAACGGCACAAACCGTTAAGAACCTCACCAATTCGGCACCTAGCCAATATACTAAAATAACATGTATTTCAATAAAGGTTAACTTTAACAATTGGTCTGCCTGTTAGGCCCACCCTATTGACGGTAACGACAGCCAACTTCAATCGCCACTAAGACATTAACGGTAAAGCTACTTGTAGCAATAGTCACACGCATGCACAAGTAATTTATGCACCACAAAACAAGCTATACTTCAGATGTTTCTTTTTTCCCCCCTCTTCTAGTACTTAGTAGCTGAAGCCTTACCGAAAGTTTAACTCGGTGTATCTTCCCTCTCACGAAAGACTGGAGAGGAAGAGACGGAAACGCGCTGCCCGTGCGTTTATATACGCCAGCGCCGTCCTGCAGCCTGCTGATTGGCTTATATAGGTCATGTGGACTACTTGCATGATGGGATATGTAGGTCCATATGCGTTTTAGGCATGCTAGCGGCTTTTTTGTCAGCTCAGAGAAAGCGAGAGAGCTTTATACAAATACAAAAAGAGGTATCGAAATTTGACATATTGCATTTTTTTTTGTCAAGAGAAACACGAACACAGAAAGGGAGAGAGAAAGAAATTACCCAGAGGAAAACTACATTTTAACGACGCCTCTTTACCCTACTTCAGAACCACGGACAGCAGCCCGCTCGTAACCACTGACCCTTCGGTTATAGCTTTGAGATAACAGCAGTGCAGACTTGTCACGCGCAAAAGAAAATATATTTTACAATAAAATCCACCGTGGCCCTGACGCCAAATTAATACTCGACTTTCACAGTGTTAAAAACACCTTTCATACACGCATGGGCCTGCCTGTATGGAATTCCTATCGATTTTACGATAAGAAATGAATAACTACAATAACTAATCAGTGGATTTACAAGTAATTTAGAGCTCACGATCAGCTGAATTCCTGTTCTCTTATAGGGGGGGTATCTTAAAATCCCAATAAGGTTTACGTCCCGCCCCC
>CABFOQ010018916.1:0-12846 GCA_900660455.1 Gephyroberyx darwinii
GAGAAACGGGGACAAAAAAAAAGGTTTGGTCTCACGGCAAGATGTCGCGTTACACTTCAGATGTCTACTTTTACTGATGTTATTTTTTTTATACAGACACTGTTCAATCCTCTGTATATTGGATATAAAGTGATGATCATGATATTTGGGAAAATATAACTTGAGGAAATATTGCAAGACATAGGAGGAGGGGGCAAAACACCCTTATACAATATCACACGTGCAATATATATTGTGTCGGTGAGACCACACCTTTTGTTTGACCTGCTGAAAAAAACGGTTGAATTTGCGATGACGGTGAATGGAAAAACTTCTGGGAGGAATTCTGTCTACATTTACAAAAGAGCTCCGATATTTTGGCTAAAACAGAAGACTCCCTTTCACAACGTGGTTACTGTCCCATACGGTCAACGAGAAAAAACCAAAACAAGTTCTTTGTGTTCATTGACTTGGTATCTTTGGCACAAGCGGTCACCGTTGTCACTCGACGTTCTTGTTCCCTCATTTTGGTACTTCCCTCACGGTTTTGCCCCGTATGTGAGATCTCTAGCTTGCAACTCTCCTGGCTTAAATTGCCTTTTGACTTGACATCGTCCGAAGCCCCGCTGAGCGCAGGGACTTCTGAGACGACGTAACAAGCTTCATTAACAAGTCATTAATCGCTAAGTAATGTGCATAATGTCCAATTTACAATAAAATAAAAAAAATATCACTCTCCCCTCCAGTGCTTATTTTTATTAAAACGGAACCTGACTGTATTATATAACAAGGCACATTGTAATATATACCTGTATGAAACATCCTGTCTGTCAGTTTGGTGATTTATTTCCATGAGATTAATTGTAATTCAGTCACAATTATGTTGCATTAAATGACAAATTTTCTATTTACTGACTCACTCATAATTTCTCCTACTCGTCTATACTATGGTGGCATATAGATATAGGAATTGATATGGTACACATGGTGTTGTATGTGGCATCGCTTTGGACCTCTAGAGCTGAACACTATCTCTGGGCTGGAGGAATAATACTCCAGTGTTAGAATAATTGAATTGTATTGAACCTAAAATCCTGCAAAATGGGAAAAATCAATGAGGTTCTTGAATGTGTACAACACAAGTGCATGTGTGTAACGTCACGTAATCCCAAACTAAATGTCAAGGACCCTGAGTTAAGAGTTCCTAAACTTTTGTACTTTTATAGTGTGGCTCAGGCTTGGGTAGTAAAACTTGTTTTTGCCCCCAGAACAAATTATTGCTCCTAGTGGGTAATGGATAAAGCAATAACCTTACTTTTGAAATGAGTAATAGCTTATTCTTTGGGTAAGGAGTCCAGTATTGGTGTGGCTGACTGCAGTAACCAAATGTCAATGTCAACATGTCTCTGTTACTCATTTGCGGCCCACACAAAACCTTGGAGGAAATCTTGAAAATATAACACGCAGCAACACGTGCACCTCTAATAATACATGTTTCCAGAAGCTTTTTCAAGTATAAAACTAAACATTGCTTAATTTTTTATTGGGTTATTGGAATTGGAGTAATTGCATCAATGACTCAGTGACCAAAATTTCAGTCTTGCATGCAAGAAAGTCCAAACCATCAAGCGTTTCATTGTAAATAGATAACATTGAATTTACACAGAAAACTAACACAGTTTGGCCGATAGTAATTGTAATCTTATTTTGAAATTTGATCTGCGCGTGCTAGAGCCTGGAGTAGGGTGACCGTTGCACCAAGTTGATATTGCCATGGAAACCGTTATTTTTGACTAGTTTTTACATATATCTGTTCATATATACTCAAGGACGAGGACTAAGTATGACAATTTTAGTAATAGTTTTGAGAAGCTTTTGTCAAGATTTCGCCCAAGGTTTTACGTCGTTCTCGACAGAAATGTAAACGTAAATGAATGACTGCGACATCTTGAGGCCGTTGGGCTAACTGTCTAGCGAGCTGGCTAGCTGGTAGCTAACGTTAGCAGCCCAGTTTAACAGACACGTCTACAGTCCGCTGCTGCTAGATAGACATATGTAGGACTGCTAGTGGGAGAAATGCTAGCTACAAATGAGGATTTAACTGGCTTTCACACAGACACAAATTAAGGTAAGTTCACACAGCGCAACGCTTAAACGATTCATTGAACGCCGGCATTGACCGCGCTCACACTTTATAAAGTTTGATGTTTGCAACGTTAGCCAGCTCACGTTAGCAGTGAGCTAGCAGGCTGAGTGGCTAACCCTTAGCCAAGTTTAAATGGAAATCCTCATGCATGGAAACGTGCGTAGATAGTGTTTCGTGCATAGATGAGCATCAGTAACACGCTTCCAGCTGCCATTTAACCGCTTCCCCATGCCAAGTAACTGAAACCATCGCGAGCAAGACCAGAGCATTGTCTTGTGTGTATAAAGGTCCAGATCAACTTTCTCAGAAAAGTCATTGCCGTGCAACCCCCTTATCAGGTACGCTGGAGTTTACTGTTGCCTCCCGGGTTTTCTTCTTCATGCAGTGGTTTGCCAAGTTTCCTTTCTCCTAACTGCAGGGTAGCTCAGTGACACCCTGCTAGGGATGCTCCTAAAAACCTGCCTTCTATCTTAGTTAGTTGTGGTTAAGAAATGCAATGTAATTCCCTAAATCTCATGCTTATCGCTGCTGTTAGTCTTTTGGACCTAAGTGGTTTCCCTCTGTTGGGCATTCAATGTGATTTCAACGTCGGTTCAATGGTCTAGTTGGCATTATGTCTCCTTGTTCATAGCAAGTGATGAGTCTCCTGTGACTGTGCTGAGCAGCAGATGGAAGAATGTGCTCTTTCAGAAAGCCAGCTGGCTGCAACTAGAGAGGGCAAGAGAGCTGAGCCTGTAGGCACACACAGACAGGTTGAGGAGGACAGTTAGTCTAATAGTGTGTGTGTGTGTGCGCGTGTGTGTGTATGTGTTGGGACCTAAATCACATCTAAAGCATCGGTTTTGTGCGTCAGGTTTAATGTGGCCTGAGTGCTGCTGACTCTGACCAGCCACCTCTTGCAGAGAAAAGCATTTATGTTGTTGGTGCCTTCTGAGCAAATCCCAGGCGTCCTACGTAGGTCTGGAAAATGATTTTGGTCATTTTCAGGTCTTAAAACGTTCCAGGAATTGCATTGAATTTCCAAGAATTGCACTGAAACCTGGGAAATTATGGAAAATATTATCTCGCGGTTCCATTGCACACATGTCTGCACATTTCACGTAGCTGTTATTTCAAACAGCGATACTTGTTCTTTGGATGAACAATCTTCAGCTATAGATAAAGGGGTAGACAGGCATATTGCTCAGCCACTATCTGCAAACATCATAATGAACATTGACCAAATCCAAGCAAGAAATGAAGCTCTGCAGGGAAAAGCATGTTATTTCTAAATGGAAAATATGTAGGAGCCCTGGAGCCATAATATCCGTTGTATCTTTATATAATTTGTGTTAGATCTAGAGGCTTGTGGCTAAAAGGATAATACCTTTCATTTGCTAGAGATTTTAATTACCGATTTTCATCTCAGTTATTTCAAGAACAAAATTGTTTTATTGCACTTTTGCCACCTTTTTATCAATAGCCAAAATTAACACCCACAAAGTGCCAAATACCGGTAAAAAAAAAGTGAAAGCCTTTCAGTCTTCGGTCTTTGCCCGTTATCAAACTTTCAAACAACACAACAAAAATGCTTTATTGTAATTTGAATTCTGCTGCACATCATGATGAATTACAAATGTAATCCATTGTATAAGTGAGGGAGCGAGTTTTAAATCACAACACAGTACCTGATTCTACATGAAATACTATTGGAAATGGGGAGTGTGACATATTTCTTTGAAAAATGTATATAAATATGTATATTAAATTACCAGCCCTTGGCAGGCAAACCAAAGCTGCAGATGTTCTAAGTGACATAAAATCTTTATTGCTTGAATGCAGCCTTTATTTGTGTGCTGCCGTGTCACGAAAGCAAACTGTGGAGTTTTTGATCTTGGTCATGTATGGTTTTGGCATGGCTTCCTCTTATCAGATTTGACTCATGACATGTGATGGTTGTCTGCTGCAAACCTCGACCTCATTGCAGGCAACATAATAGTGTGATAACTCCCGACACAGCTCTGCAACTCTGTACCATGACTGACCTTGTGGTTCAGACTTGAAGTGAGAGTAATCCGTTTCAGTCCTAACACCTTTTCACTTCCTCTTTGTCATTAACATCTGTGTGTACTACTCTTCGGCTCCTCTGAGTTCCCCTTTCGCCCTGGTTCCAATGCAAAAAACTAATCTACGAACTGTAGGATTTCCTCTCTTAAGCTACAAACATGTAATTACAGCAGCTTATCCAGATCACAGGAAATTGGCTAACAAATGAACACCCAGCCTCACAGTTCAGCCCTTGAAAGTGGAAATGATCAGCTTAATTGTAGATGCTCTGCTTCTTTTGTAAAATGTTGTAACATAAATTCATTTTTTCCACTGCTTTTCCCTCGCTTCCTCACCGTGGTTCACAGACAACCTTTGTGGTGAGCTCAGAGGTGACAGTCAGCCTCAGGCCTGCTGTCTACTGATTAACTCACATAGATGTAGCCAAGAGAGGAATCTTACTTAATAGATTAGAGTCTCAATATGATGGTTGGCTCCCTGCCAAAGTGAGTGGAAGAGCAGTCAAACTTAACCAGCCAGAGCCAAAAATGAGCAGCATTTGTCTTATGACTGGTGGTAATTTCCCACCCTGTTCATAAAGGACAAATCCACCTTAAAAGACCATGAGACTCTTAAAAAAACAACCATTAGTGATGTAGCTTGTATTTCTGGGCCCAATCCATCAGAGAAGAGGAGAGATACCAATTTCTCCACCGACAGTAGCCAAGATAGACCAGAATGCAATGCAGCCACTGCTTCAATCTTTGTGGACATGGGCATTCTGGGAAACAAAGTAAATCACTAACTGAAGTAGACGTTGATGTGCAGGTTGAGGGAAAGTGGTACAGAAAAAAACAAAATTACAACACTTCATTACAAAATAACTGGGAATGCATTGAACACCACAGCTTGATGATATAGAACAGTGGAAGAGGATCCCAGGGTGGTTTTGACCTTTTTAGACATCTTCCTGATTAGTATCACTCCACTCAAAGCTGGAGGTCGAACTCTGTAGGGTTTAAAGAATCCCATACCGCAACCGTATGCTTGGATTGCTGAGCACAATGGTAATCCATCTGTGGCACGGCACCCAATAAAGATTGGCCCCGGCCTCTGGAATTGGCATGATATTTTGAGGTGCAACTGTAAAGGGGGATTTCTGGGCTATTTTGTGGTATCATACTGACTGCCAGAAGCCCTCAGTGACCGTTGGAGGTAGTGTTGAAATCGTAGAATTGGCATACAATGGGCCTCATTGACGAAACGTTTGTACGATCAGATTTGATCGTATAACGATAATACGAACGTTTCTACGAACATAGATCGTTTGGTACGATCAAATCCTACATGTGTTTGGAAATGTGGAAATGTGTTTGTGTGTTTGGAAACATGCAGGAAGGCTCTTAGAACGGATTATTCTTTATGAAACATCCATTACAGTAGAGCCAAACCTCAACAACAACAAGATGTTTCAGTGGCCTTCTAGAAAAAAAAGACCTAATAGGCTGAAACGGCGTATTTGCTGAACTGTCCTCATTCATAACAACACAAGATGATCCAACTTGTAATGGTTGATCACATAGACTGGACGCCTTACAGATACAATAACATAGTCCTACCATCTGATGAAGATGCAGCCTGGATCTGATCTGAGTCCAACTCCAATGCCGACTGGACACCGGACAGTGAGGTCTCTCCTATTATTGATCGATCCTCTGATCCATGTGGGATAGCGGCTCAGTGCTGCCGTCCTCCCTGGCTGATAATACTCGTCTACTTCTCCTCAATCTAGTTTCATGTCAAACTGTTTCTTTTTTTTACCTCATTTTACCTTTTTTTACCTGTTTCTGCTGAAACAGCATTGACAGCGTTAATCATTTCTTGCCATGCTTTACTTTTATCAGTTCTTGTGACTCCGCTGCTGATGCTTCTGAAAACGCTGTTGTTTTTTTCTCTTGAGCGCAACACTTCCATTTCAGACTCGACCCTTCAGTCTGCAGCCTTTTACGGTGTTGAACAGCGTTTGCCTGCAAACGGGCTTCGACAGGCACACGCATCCAGTTTACCAACGATTGGCATTCATCCAATATACACCTGTTCTACGAACAAATCGAGGTTTCCCGCACATTTCCTGAATCCCACGTTCGTGTTTTCGTACACACACACACACGCCAAATTTACGTTTAATTTCCGAAAACATTAGTGAATGAGGCCGAATGTCTTTATAGCTCTGGATGTGACTCGCTTATATGAAGAATGCCTGCCGGCTCCGACTTGAAGGCCACCGATGATACCTCGTATCCAAGTTCAGTCAGACTCTGCAGGCAAATTTCCCAGAATTCATATTCCCCAGGGAATGAATTCATAAACCAAAAATAAAATTTGAAGATTGGATTTTTTCCTACAAATGGTCTTTCTAAAGATTCAATCAGCATTGTCTGCTTGGGATGGGGTGGCTCAGTCTGTTCCTCCACAGGTCTGGAAAATTAATCTGATTATTTTCAGGTCTTGAAAAGTTTGGGAAATATACAAATAATCCCAGAAAACTATGGACAGATTTTGCTGATCTGTCCCAGAACACGCTCTAGTAAACCCACTGCCATTTCACACATTGTGCCATCTTTTGCTGTGAAGAATAATCTTCAGCTGTAGAGTGATATAGCCTAGGTGACAGTTATATTGCCCTGCCAGTATTGGCATTGACATCATATCCAGTGACGAAATTAAGGCCCAGAAAAAAGCTGGAATTTTGAAATTGAAGAATGTGGGGACATCCCATCCGCTGACACCACACATAAACCACAAAGCCAGATCAGACTGGCGAGGGACCTTTATTTAGAACTGTTCACCGCTTTGGTAACATGATCTCAGGCAGAAATGTTTTCCCTACCTTTAATGGAGCAGGCTGCCCTGCCCTGCCCTGCCTGGAAAAATGTCTTCCTTCAGCATCCGTCTCTGTCTGCTTTCAATCATCTGTATGCTTTGAGAAAGTCAGTATCAGTAAGCCTGGATCACCCTTGAGACGTTTGCACCTTGGATCACCCTGAGAGGTAATCCAGAGGAAACGCTGCAAACTCTTGACAGCTGGCTCTCTAATACCTGACCTGTTATGCCAGCGGGGGCTCTGGCCAAGTGAGGCAAAGGTCGTGGCTGCTACATAGGTAGAGGGGAGATGGTGTGATGCTGAGGTAAATGGAAACTAACTAACTAACAAGGGAAACTAACCTTTTCTCCAAATCCCCAAAATCACTCAACCACTTCCACTATTTTAACAGGCAACAAGATTTTTAGAATGGACTGGCTGGTAGAGGAGACAAGCTTATCAACCATGGCTACAGTTTGAGTCCATCCTGCTGAGGCCTCATCAGACGTGCAGGAAGCTAGCCTGTCTGACGACGGGACGCTGTTACTGATAAAACATTTCACTGTTAACCAGCCACTTTAATTTTAGAACCAAAAAGCCTTCCAGAGGATGACTGGCAGACTTCATTCACTCTACCCACACTCTTTAGGTGTTATGGGTGTGCCACAGCCAGGGATTACCAGCATGCAGCTGGTGGCACCCCCCCGCTCTGCTTTGCATACAGAGACAGTTTGATGAATGATATGGCCGCCGGCTTGTATTTGAATGGGCTTAGAGCCTCCAGATTTGAATCCTTGCAAACTGGATAACAACACGAACAACGATCCTCTGAAACGCCTGAAGTACTCATCAGTTATACTTTCCTTCACACTCACCATGGTAGAGAAAGTAACAGGTTGTCCTAGTTGAATTGAATAGTAGCTAGCTGCTTTACATTCCTCTGTCACACTCGGGGCGATAGTCACACCCTGCAGATATTGGAGGTCTTTTTGGTGTCTGTGATTTCATAGCCATCTGTAGGGAACCCTACCCCTCTCCAGCCCAGAGAGTTTGGCATTCCCCCAGGCTATATGCAGTCTAACCTCACCAGCTCTCTGAGCCAGACCAACTGAAAAGGAAAGAGAGAGTGGGGAAGTGGCTGCTCTCTGACACATCTGTGTGTCTGGTTGTTATTTATCAACTTTCAAATACTTTATTAATACCTGTACGGAATCTTTTTTTTCTCTCCCCCCCCCCAATCTACAGGGAGGTCAGAGGTCATTGTCAGCTACAGAACAGCAACCCTGGAGTTTGTAGGGATTCAGTGTCTTGTTCAAAGACACGTCAACAGGGTGGATGTTTGCCGTCATGGGTCTTGAACCTGTGTCTTCTGGTTGAAGGTTGGTCTCCCTTCTCAATACCACACCCTGTTGACAGATGGACAGATAGATGGATGCATAGACAGATACTTTATTGATCCCAGAGGGAAATACAGCTGTCAGGATCACAATATTGTCCTGCCTCTACAATCACCCAACCTATCAACATTTCAAACTATGCCACGGTGATCACAATAACGGTAGTAACACGTGTGTTGCCCCAAACTAGACACATGGATGTCTGAAATCTTACAAATCAGACTAATGAGAGGGACATTTGTCAGGATAGTTGCATTCACAGTGTTATGGGAAGCTGCTGAAAAATAACACGTGCATCTGTAAAGATTAAAAATGGGTTTCAGCATCCAGCCTGGCTCGTCTGTGACAGCCCACTGCTCCTGTCTCTCATCAAGTCTGTTTCCTCTCTGCATTCGCTCCACTGGGGGTGTGTCTTTGAAGCCATTTATTGATCAGCAGGGAATGTTGTTGTGGTCAGACCCAGCACACACTAATGTAGGTTTTACAATTCAACTATAATACATGAATTTGATCCTGGTTGGGGGTTTTACGGTTCATTGTCTCAATCAAGTAATGGTTCGCTATCAGGGCGGTAGACCATAATTCACTTGTTTTCGTTCGCCGTACATGTGAGCAGGCGTAGAGAAGGCTGGAGAAACGCTGTTCCCCCTTTTGACCAGTTGGTGTCAGCAGTGACAGTCACAGTGCTGCTGACCCAGTTAGCTGAATGGTGCCGCTGTGTTTGTATTGTGACCCAGTGGAGGTAATCAAAGCCTCGCCGACCTTCCTTTTGTGAGAGAGTCTGGTTCTTCTGCTTATGGCTGAAAGGGGAACGGCGGGGAGATGATTGTCTGGTTATCAAAGGACGGCCAATCCCTGCTGTTCTCTGCATGGGGTGGACTGGGCGCAATCCATCTTTCACACCAGCTGGCTTTTAGTACTGTACATTTGTTCTCACCAGCTAAATGCTAAATCTGACCACCAGCTGAAGATGCCTCTGGCTGGTCAGTTTGGCAGGTAACCAGCCATAATTTGGAGGTCCTGTTCTATTGAATCTGTAGGATGTACTAGCCACTTTGGCCAGAGAACAAAACGTGTCTTACTCTTACTCAGAAGATGTTTAAATAACATCACTGTCTGGATATTTAACAAATTGTCACATTTCATTGGGGTTGTCTTTAATTGGTACTAAACACTGGCAAAACGATGCTCAAGCCTTGGTAAGCTAAGCCAGTGGTGTCATGGCATTTAAAATAAGGCACATGAACCAGATAGCAAATTCAATGAAACACTTTGTGTTCGTCTACAGCTCACACCTCCACCTTTCTTCTCCTGTCATTATCAACACACTGATTACTGAAGGTCCATCAGCCTAGATACTTCTCCTCTCCACCTTCTCGCTTGACTGCCCCTTTCCTTCATTTCTCCTCTTTCTCTCCATCACTGAAGGATGGCCACACTCCTCTCACGCTTATTTTTAGTTGCCTAGCAACCAGAAGGAGATGCTTTTTCGGGGTGGTACTTGTTCTCCGATGGGGGTGGGGTGAGGTGTGCATTGTTCAGGAATAAGTGGTTCATGAATGTGATTCCACTGGCGAGGAGCACTGTTTTCAGTAACGCGCTCATTTAAGGACAGTATTGTTGAAAACGCTCAATGCCCGACTCATTTAGCGGCCCCGCCCATTCACATGGCTTTGGCCGTCGTTATGGTGATGGGTTTGCATCTCGTTGTGGCGATGGGAGTGTGGTGTGGTGCCAGGGAGCTTGCCCATTGGCCATGTGTGACTCAAAAGACTCTTGGTAGAGAAAGAGGCTGAAGTTGACAGTCGAGGCTCTTCATTCTCAACATCTCTGCAGCTCAGCCAAAAACGTTCTCTCAGTCACAGTCTTTGAGACAGATGAATGCTTCTTCTCTCAGTCCAGCTATTTGTACATTTAAAAGACTGCTTAAGGTCTAAATTGGATCATTTTATTGCCATGGTGGTCATTGATGCAGACTATTTAGCCGTCACACCCCCGAAGACGACTTCTGTTGGGTGTGTGGGCTGTTTTGAAGTTTTTGAACTCAATTAACTCATTTGTACAGTCCTGAGCACAGACATTACTGCGCATGCTTCCCGATTGGGAGTATTTCTTGACATTGATGCCATATTGACGGGTAATGTAGAATGTAGTAACGCAAGTACACACAAGTAGTAACAGTGTTTTAAGACCAGTCTTAAAAACGATCAGTGTTTTGTTATGAGCCTTGCTCAGCCCTTCTGAATCTCACAACACGACCATTACACTCCCTTATGGGTTGCAGATTATACCAACGCCGATCAGTGGTGAAAATTGTGAAAAGATGACATGAGAGCAGATTAGACCGACTGTGATTACAGATGGGATTGTATCGAGCCGATCCCAATGCACCTCCTCCTCAGAGAGCCCCCTCCAGCAATTAATATGACCCCAGGAGACATCTTTAGCAAGGAGGGGCGGAGGGAGGGGTGGTGCACTGCAAAAAACCTCCATATTAACAAGTCATTCACAATTCTGCCTCCTGGGTCAGATAAATCCACTTGCTTGTAGTTTCACTTGTTTCAACAATTTTCTATTAACAACTGTCAACATCTTGAAAGGAGGACAAAATGAGGCCGATATCTCCACTGGTATCAAGACAACAGGGTATCCATGGGGAAAGAGAGCTAAATTTAAGACAGGTCTCGTGCTCAGATTAATACAGAAGTACAGTAGTACAATATGCTTTACTTAACACTTCATGTCCCTTTCCTGATGTCCTTTTTCTTATACTGCCCATTAATAGTTTCAGAACTTCTTTGTTCAAGTGGAAATAGGCTGGTTTTCCAGCTTGCTTTCTTTATTTTGTTTTTTAAATTGGTCTCAAATTCAATTCCTTGTGCCTTAGAACGGTCTTAGTCAGATTTGGCTTGCTGAAACCTGCCCATATCCTGGAAAGTGACCCTGGATTCAAGAACGTTCTTAAAAAAGTGGCTTTACATTGGGAACGAGTGAAATTATCTCACCACACTGGCAGATGTTTTACTGGTTTGAAGCAAATTAAGATGTTAAGATTCGGTCCTAAATGAAATGACTTGTAAGATAAATATTTTTTGCAGTGTAAGAGGAGGAGGGAGGGGGGGGGTCCCAGCCTCTGCTTGAAGGACAAAGACGTGGGAAGGAGGAGGAGGAGGAGGGCGACCATGTGTGAGACACAAAAGAACAGAGGCCTCCATCAGTACACGCTCCTCTTTTCAATGGCCAAGCTAATACACATGCTAGCTAGCTTCGCCCCATTCACGGCGGGGGCCGCTGGGACGTCCGGCTGACCTCACATCTATTTAGGTTAGCATGCTATTGTACGGACCCAGCACTGTACCCATTCATGCACTTAACGTAGGCCTGGCGTGTGTACAGCTGCGTAGTTATCCGGTATCTGTGCACTTTACTGCATGTGACGTTTGATAGCGACGGCTACTCCGGTCTGCATTAAAGTTTTACAGTATGCATCAATAATTACACTTATCACTTACAGCAGGTTCACCACAAGCACGTCAGGGTACCCACTGGTCCTGAAAACCTCTCAAATCAGCTCAGTTTAAGGGATTAAATGTATTGAAATGTTTTATATAGAGTTATCATTTTTACACCATGTAATGCAGCTTTGTTTTTAAGTTTAATTTTAATGTAACTATTAGTACTGACAGATTATCTTTACATTTGGTGATATGTAGTCGAGGCAGAGCTCAACAGAAGACGTGAACGGGATCGGCAGTAGTGTCAGTCTGTTATGTTTCATGACTTGCTCTTCCAGTCGGTCACATTTAAGTTTGTCCACTCTTACATTAACACAGAGCAGGGTAATACATCACATCACAGTTGGTCATATCCCTAAACATTTAATATCTCTGTGTATTTTTCTTATTCTGCTCATTTAGTTTCACAACTTTCATCAGCTATGTTCATTCTGTTTTGGTTAAATTGGCTTTGAGTTGAACTCTAGGTGGGATTAAACGGATCTTAAGAAGTCTTACATTTGGCTTCCTGAAACCTGCAGGTACCCTGTACACGCTTCTACAAAAGGTGAATGGACAGTGATCACATGCTCTCCTCTTATACAGTGTGCATCACATGTAATCATTTTTAAAAATATACTGCGGTGTATTGGATGCATTTACTTCATGGATGAGGATTTTAAAGTTGCTCCTGATAGATGGAACAGACTGCAGGGTTCCTGGAAATGAAATTAGAATCAGAGCGATGATATCTCACATTTTCTGTTTGTCATTTTTTATAACCATTGTCATTGTATGCTGCTGATTGCGTGACTACTGACTGAAACCCATTTTTTTCCTATTTTTTATGAACGTCTTTTGTTCTCAGCTCAATCTCAGTGAGGCTACAATTGTTAAATATCTCGTTTCACAGCAGACGGATTCTACATTTTTTTACCTTCA
>CABFOQ010018921.1:0-11139 GCA_900660455.1 Gephyroberyx darwinii
CAGTTGTATTTACAACCACGAAAAGCAGGCTGAGAAACCAAACTAAGTGCCGTGTCTGTCTGTCTATTGATCTCCTCCGTTCCATTTCAGTATTAGGGTTTGTGCGGTTTTCCACAATGTGGCACAGATGCCTCTACTGAGCCCCCAAACAGTAGGCTACACCTTTATGGTGCTCAACCTCAGTGGTGAGCACCTCGATCTCGCAAAATTTCGCCTTTCTTGCAGTTGCCGTCTCTCCGTCTTTCCCTTATTGATAGTCCAACAAAGGCTCCTTAACAATGTCGGCATATTCATGAGCTATTTAGCATTGACCATTTATGGATGATTGTGGGACGATACTGGGAGGAGTAGTGGGAGGACACTGGGAGGAGTACATGAGTGGACAATCCACCACAAGTGGGTATTTATAAAGAGAAGACTGCGTACAGGTGTGCGCCGCACGGTTTTATAAATCTGAATATTTTCTTGCGTTAGTAGATTCTGAGGTTTATGCTTACGCAATGTTTTAGGATGGAATCTATGCAAAGCGTTATAAATGAGGCCCCTGATCTTGCCCATAGAACCTCTGCGGCGTGGATCGAGAAGGGGACCAACCGCCGTTCACACCCAACTTGGATGGACCCTTCAAGGTAGTAATCCTTGATGGTTCTACACCTGTCCACTAATGCCTGTTCACTACCTCTCTCAGTCCTTCAGATGCACTGTATGACCATGTGGAAAATCTGTGGCAGCCGGATGTGCTTCCTTATCGGAGTGGGAAAGCAGGACAAGGAGTCTATACAGTTGCTGGAGGCACGCACTCAAAGAGTAACTGTTGATGGCTTTGGACGGTATGCTGCTCCTTTACTTCGGGTCAGTGATGTCCCCTAGATTAAAGTGCCACAAGAAGTGGCCATGTCTAATCTACGTAACACTGAGAAAAGACTCCTAAAAGACCGAGAACAGACAGTAATTTACAATGCAGAAATCCCCAAGTTGGAGCAAGCTGGGTATGTTAAAAAGCTCTCTTCTGAAGGTATCCACAGTTCCGCTGAATCCTGGTTTCTACCTCATCATCTAGTCCACCATAACAATAAGCCTCGACTTGCGTTCAACTGTTCGTTCCTTTATCGGGGTATGTGCCTAAATGACCAGCTTCTTCCTGGCCCCAATTTCAGTCCTTCATTGATAGGTGTTCTCCTATGTTTCACCAGGTAAGATTGCTGCCTGAAGACAGATCTGCATTAAATATCTAGTTTATGGAATACACCCTTTGTTTTTATAATTGACTAAAGACTGGACGCAATAAATTGAACTCAACTCTGAACTGCATTCCTTGTGATGAGTTCTTTAACTTGAGACTCTTGAAGGGGAATTCCGGTATTTTTAAACCTGGGCTCTATGTGTACAAATTTGTCATTTATACCGCAAAATAGGTACAAAAAGTTTTGGAATTGCTCCGGTAGATCGCCTCAGCCGGCAGTCGTGAAACGGGCTGCTATGGCTGCAACGTAATCGGCAGGGGCAAGTGCGCCGATCATAGTATGTCCACTAAAAGTGCTTGTTTTGCCACTGACCTTGCTGTGCTCTGGTCTGGCCAGTCTGGCAACATAGCCCAGGCGCCGTCGGGTATGGCACAGCCAGAGAACGATGGTACCAACGATAAGCAGGGCAGCAGAGGGAATGCCAATGATGAGAGGCCAAGGCAGACCAGAGCTCAGGTGAGGTGGGGAGACGGTGTTCTCCACTTGAGGGTCTGGAAAAAGAAAAGATTGACTGCATTCTGAACTCTTGGATAATGTAATGACAAAATTTAATAAAACATCCCTCTAAATAGGTTGAAATGAAAGGCAATTAAACCTGTCATTGTTATGAATTGCCAGATGTACATCTTCAGACTATAGTAATAATTAGAAAACTTACACCCTTTATAATGTGTTAATGTAATAATGTTATCAAGAAACAAATATTACATTATGAGGTTTTATTATATTATTGACTCATTTAGAGACATTTTATCATATTTGACAAGGTATTATTATTGCATTATTATGCCCCTTTATGTATTTTATTTTTCTGGTTTTTATGCCTTCCTTTACACTCTTGCACTCTTTAGATAAGTGCTACAGTATATAAACTAGAAAAGGTTAAATTTTCTGAAGAAAATGTGTGTGCTTGCTTCAACTTCAAAATGTTTTTAAAAAGTCAATTTAATCAGGAAGATCCTGTGTTAAGAAATTGTAGTAGTAGAAGTAGTAAAAGCAGAAGTAATAGCAGCACCAGCAGTAGTAGTAGCAGAAGTAGTAGAATTAGCTGAAATAGTAGTAGCAGAAGTACCAATAGTTGAAGTATTAGCAGAAGTAGTGGTTTGTGTTTTCTATTCAGTCATCAGTAAATCACAAACCGAGTCTCTGGTCTGGGGAAACTGTCAAAGACAGCCAGGGTCACATTTGACAGAGGAAGACAGAGACTGTCAAATGTGACCCTGGCTGTTAGTAATAGCTGCAGTAGAAGTAGTAGTAGTTGAAGTATTAGTAGAAGTAGAAGTAGAAGTAGTAGATAGTAGTAGTAGTAATAATATTGAAAAATGTAATAGAAATCATAGTATTAAACATATTGAAAGTATTAAAAGTATGAATAGTTATTATAGTAGTATAGTATAATAGTAATTATTTGTATGGAAACTTCCTCCATCAAATCAAAATGTAGACATATTTCATTTCCAGCCTTGTGTTTTCTATTCATTCATCCAACAGTAAACTATAAACTGAGTCTCTGGTCAAATTATGATTTCGATATTAACTTTTATTTTGATGAATTATGGATAAATATAATGAAATATGGGGAGTGGAAATAGACTCATTATAAACTATTGGAGTTGTGTTGATGAATTGTTAGGTGGAATATGGAGTGTAGACACTCCCCGATGTCTACACTTACTGCTGATTGAGGCAGTAATTGTAGTAATTGTATCAGCTGATATATAGGAGCTGAGCTGTCATGAAGTCTGTTTTTTGACCACTGAGTGACAGTAAATTTAAGTTGTTTTTTAAGTATCTGGTATTTGTTTCTGGAAAAGAAGAAAAACGTAGCACAACAGAGTTTGAATGAGAAAGGAAAATAAATATGACAAAAGAAAGAAATCAGTGGACTCTGAGTGATGTTAATTGAGTGCGTCAACCCAGGCACATTCCAAAGGACAAGAAGGGAGCAAATATGTTGTTTGAAAGTTGCTCTTTTATTCGTCAAAAAACCCGCTGGTTGTTGAGTGCGGACCGACTGAAATGTGTGTTTGTACCGTGGACTCAAAACACCAAACAGTATGCCAAACAGTAACCTGAATTTTGCAACGAATAAAACTACAGCTGAAGCATTAAGTTTTTCATCTGGTGTTCATCTCTTCTACTCTAACAACTCCCCGGAGATCACTCATATCTTATAAAAACGGGAATAACTGGTTATATGCAAAATGTATGACTTAACTTCATTCACCCCACAATGGTGATAGTCTCTGTTCCCTTTTTCATTAGGGCCTATATTAAAATATAATATGTATTTAAATAATTAATAACAATAGTAAAACTATTAGTAGGTTGAAAACATTAATAGGTTGTGATATCATGCAGATATTGGGCCGTTGGAACGTTTCTACAAACATAGTTGGATTCATCATTTTTCGTATCTGAATTTGTTTGTTTGGTACGATCAAATCCTACCAGTGCTTGGAGACATGCGGAAATGTGTTTGTGTGTTTGGAAACATGCGGGAAGGCTCTTAGAACGGCCTATTCTTTATACAAAATCCATTACAGTAGTGTCTAACCTCAACAACAACAAGATGTTTCAGTTGCCTTGTAGAAAAAAAAGACCTAATAGGCTGAAATGGCATATTTGCCGAACTGTCCTCATTCATAACAACACAAGATTATCCAACTTGTAATGGGTTGATCACATGGACTGGACGCCTTACAAATACAATTACAGTCCTACCATCTGATGAAGATGCAGCCTGGATCTGATCTGTGAGGTCTCTCTGGAGTCCAGTGTATCTTTATGTGCTCTTTCTAACTTTTTAAAGTCCAATTGTAGATTGTTCAGTTTTTTTGACAACGCCATCATGGCATCCTAGAGCACTGGTCGTTCTCTGCCAAATGGGTCAGGATTTCATTATTCAACTCAACTTCTAAATTACTGTAGTCTCTTCTTTTTGCCAGCAGAGAACTAGACATATAAGTCACCATTTTTAAATCTTGGCACCACTGTAAGGCGAATCGTGACCAATGAGACAAGCGTACTCTCTATTCGGGTAGTGGAACATACCATCACAAAAAGGCTGAGGGATAACAGAGCAGGAGGGTTTACTTCCATCTCATACAAATTGCCCTGTTTTAACAATCTAACCTGTAACATTCTCTCCCATAGACTTGCACTGAATTGATTCTCAGAGATATAGAACAGAACGCGTCGCATATGAGTTCAATACAGAACACGTTTTTTAGTTTCCAATTATGGGACGATTACATATTTTATGGTACTGTTGGCCATACCTGTATAGGCTGTATACTGTCTTGTTCTACCAGGACTTTTCCCTATAGAGACTTCTAATGAATAGTTTGGGCATATATTATGTGGCTTTTATCAAGTTAATTTCTCTCCATTTTGCTTTGAAACATGAAATGCACCTACAGATCTGCCTTGACACTTGACTTTTCTGAGAAATTATTATTTTAAATTTTTTAACCCAGCCCTATAGTTGACCTAATGTTTCCTCCACATGCAGGTTTGAGTGACAGCATAATAAAGTGTGACTGCTGTTTGTGCTCCTGTTTTTCAGCTTGTCACTGGGCCTAAAGAAGTGAAGAAGAGGAGGATGAAGCTCAAGGAGAAAGACGAGATAGGATTGTCCCTGTCCTGTAATCAACAACTCAATCTGAATAGGACACTACCATATCTGAATTGTTTGTGGCATACAGAAAGAATGTACGTAAGACAGGAAGTCAATATGAAAAAAATACTTTTTTTTGCCTCATATTGTTGGCAGTGGCCTCTATCTCAACGAGCTGAACATGAAATAACTTAATAGAACTGAACTTGATTACATTCTGAGTTTTTCAAGAGTTGAATTAACAAATAAATCAGAAGTAGACCAGTCACCAGAATTTACCAGATTACCAGAAGTAATCAGTCAGAATTCACACAGCCAGTAAGGATGGACACACATTACAGAGTTTTCAGTTGAATGTAGCCCCTAACGCATTCTGTTAGAAGGGCCATGCTGTCATTGTAAATAAGGATTTTGCTCTGTGCAATATTACTGTATTACTGCCTGGGATCATCTCAGTCCTGGGCCTGCTAGCTACTACACCCACTATAGCACTACAGCTTTGTCATGTAGATATTATTCATCCCAAACAGCATCTGGGATGTTTTGCTGCTACTTCCAGTTTGGTCCAGCTCATCTGAACCATGACCATAGACAATAACCACATTACCACCATACTGCTGTGGTTGAGGGCTTCTGTTTTCCCCTTTTTTGTGAGTAAACATCACAAGTTGCCCCTTGAAATGTAAAAGGCTTACAGTTATACACATCGCAGGCATAGTTGTACATTTTGAAGTATTTATGAAGAAATCACATTTGTTGTTGCACTCGGGGTGCAATCTCACCTATTGTTTGTTTTCTTTGGTCCAAACCGGAGTGGCAAAGTTGACTTTCTTGTATTTGGTGTCTTTGGGTTGATCCTGCCCAATTACAAGCCAACCAGGGCTTATAAATAAAAGTCACATGACTCAAGTAGCTTGTTGATTGGACAGTTTTGGTAACCTGATACCTATAAACCCTTGCGTTTTGGGGTTGTTTCCTATAGTCCATTCAGATTACGTTCTCACTCCTGACGAACCGTACCACAGTTCTCTTGGAAGAGGAGCAATACCCGCATTTCAGGTGTCTTGGTGCAGTTATTTGGTGCCGCCTGAGTTCGAATGGCATTTGCTCACTTGGCCAAACAAACCAAACTAAAAGACTAAATACTCCCAAGTTTCGAATAAAACCCATGTGCTCCAACCTTGGGGCACTGTGCTGTTTATCTACCCACGTCTCTGGTACTCCAACCTAGGGGGACTTGGCCGTCTTTCTCCCTGCCCCAGGACCACCTGGGACAAGCCCAAGCCCCTGACCACAGGGCCGTTTTGCCATTTTTAAAAATTTCTTTGCCATGTCTCTGGTTCTCCATGGGTGATTGTGATCAATTTGATCAATGTGTTTACCAACGAACAGCGAGAAATGGGGGGTTCATACGTCAGATTAAGATAAAGAAAATGGTTTAGGCTTATTATTTTGCATGCCATTGCAATAAAGAAGGAAAGTTTTTATTTTTTGGCTGTAAGATGTTAGCAGCCCCTCGAAAATGAAATGAAGGAAGCATCAATGCCTGAACTGTTAGAAATTGAGTCATTGGGCATCTTAACACTAGGCCTATGACTGATAACAGGAAGACAATAGTCAAAATGTTGGTCCTTGTCTGAAATTGCTGTATTAATGTAATTAATATCATTTAATTAGGTAGTGTCATTGAGATCCAGGGCCCTCATTTATCAACCCTACATATGTACAAATGTTTGTGAACCATGCATAAGACCCCTTCTAAGAAAAGAGTGGGATTTATCAACTAGTGCTTATGCTAAAATTTGCTTCTCTTTGTGAAGAGACATCAAAGACATTTCCTGCAGCATGTAAAGGGAACCATACCATTATGGTTAATTAGGGGTGTGTCTTTGTTAATGAATGGCTGTGCATGAGCATGATGGTGGTTTCGAAAGTGGTATTTATTAAGGCAGATTACTATAGGTGTGGTACCCACATTTGATAAATGCCGAACATTCAAAAATTGTCTCCGTAAGAGAGGATTTACAATCTTTTCTAGGTAACAGTGATAAATGGGGGTCCAGAGAACCTGAGAACAAAAACATTAATCATTAAAATGAATGCACAATACTATTTAAACAATCATAGTCAGCAGCATACATTATATATAAAGTAATTACTAACAGAAAACCAGAGATACTGCTTTTATCCATTCATAAGGGGTATAATAGAAGAAACCAATTCACTCCCTAAACCAACTAGTCCTGTGATCTGGAGGCATAACTGGATTTAATGAGTCTTTTATTTTCACAATACAATTTTACCCCAGAAGAAGAAGTCAGCAGATAGTTTGGGTGGGATACTGCTATGATGATATAACTAGTGTAGCCACTGCAGTTATTATTATTGTAATGTGTGTTTATGGAAAGACTGTTCTGTGCTGTTTTCATTTTCTATGCAGCTTATTGGCTCAGAGGCTGCGCTGTTTGAGCTGCAATTGGTCAGCTGAGAGACTCCAACCTTCTGATTGGATTCTGATTCAAACAAAGAGTTTTTTTATGCCAACACTTGACCCCCTCATTGTCCTTTCTGTGTCTGTATCTGGTTGCATGTTAACAGTGCAAGTTAATGTGGAGTGAGAACATTTTCTCCTTTCACAGGGTAACTGCAGTCCTTAAAACGTGGAAAAAGTCATAAATAATTTAAATTAAATTATATTATTATATTATATAATTACAGCCTTCTTTTTGCTGCATGTCCACTGTTAGATAAATACCAAACAGGGTCAGTATTACAGTGTGCATCCTATCTGCTTTACTAAACACAATTGGACTTCATGTCCCTTAATCAATTTCCTGTTGTCTTTTTTTCTTATGCTGCCCATTTATATTGGGCAGGTGTGCCAGCTTTGTTTCTTTATTTTTGTTTTTAAATTGTTATTAAATTGAATTCCAGGTAGCATTAAAATGGCCTTTAAACACTTAGGCTGTTTAAAGACTTACACAGATACTGTTTCAAATAGTTGTACCTCTTATTCTTACTATTGAAGTAATGGACCAGCTGGAGGAGGGTGATTGGTGATCAGGCTTGTAAAAATCTAATTTTAGCCTCCTGATAAATATTCATTTTCCCAGCCATCCCTCCCTAACTCCTACATGCTCTAAACGTTCACACTTATTTTTGTCAAAACTCCAGTTATTTTACTGTTTTTTTACAACATTACAAATATAGGGTTTTTTGGCCAATAATATTTTCAGATTGATGCTGCTGATAGCTGATCATTTGGGCATCTTTAAATTTCACAATTTCCAAGCCTAAAAATTCCAAGTCCAGTGTTTCAGTATTGTTATGGTGGAAAAGCCTCTGAAACATGAAGACCATAGAAAACGCTCCATTTGAACCCAAGATGATAAAAAAAACATTCATCCATACTTGTGTGGAATCTGATCAAAATGTTTCATTACAATCAATTCAGGTTAGGACTTCCCATAGAAAGCCAGTGCAGTATTGATTCTATAATAAACATGTAATCAATCAAACTGCATCATATCAAAGGTGGATGACACTGACTGGACCAGATCACATTTTTAATTAAAATAAAATATCAGCCATATATACAGTTCTGGCCACGATTATTGGCACCCTTGCATTTTGTGCAGATAATGTTCAATGTCTTCTCAAATAATTGGATATTGAAACAACTTCCGGTATTCACACCTTCATCTGTGTTATTTAACAGCACGATCAAACTAAGAATGCAAATATAAAAATAATCTTTTACGGCTTTAAAATTGAAAAGTGGCTATGGCCATGATTATGGCACCCTTTTATAATACTTATTTTCACAGCCTTTGGCAATAATGACTACTTCCAAACATTTCTTGTAAACATCAATAAGCTTCCTGCACCTTTCTGCTAGCAGTTTCTCCCACTCTTCAATTGCAACTTGCTCCAGTTCTTCAATGTTTAAAGGATTCCTTTGACCAACTGCACATTTCAGGTCTCGCCATTGGTTTTCAATGGGATTGAGATCAGGACTTATCGATGGCCACTCCAGAACAAACATTTTCTCTTGAACCATTCCTGGTTGCTTTTGGATGTGTTTTGGGTCATTGTCCTGCTGGAGGACCCATGACCCCCGATTGACAGCCAGTTTTCTGACACAACATTTCTAAAATGCTTTGGTAATCTTCTGATTTTATGATGCCCTTAATACGTTAAGACATCCAGTATCCAAGGCAGCCCCACAGCATTATGGGACCTCCACTGTATTTGACTGTAGGTAGGGTGTTCTTTTCTTAAAAAGCTTAATTTTGGGCTTACCTACCGGGCACACCAAAAAACTCCGTCTTGGGCGGCACGCTGGATTTATTACAGGCCTTAACATAGGCTCAGTCAAGTACACTCAAAATAGGGCTTCCCTACCCTGGTCCGCTCACTGCGGCTCTGGTCGATCCGGCATGCTCTCTCCTTCTGTGACAGACTCTCCTCGCGTGTCCCTGCTCACTGAGACACACACACACAGACCAAACATATTAGTCCCCACTCAGTCCCGATCTGCCACAGCTGGTGTCGGGGCAGGGTGAACCCGCCTGCCAGCCTGACTCCGCCCCCCGCACCCAGCCAACGTCCCAACCACACACCCCAGTCTGCCACAGTATTATAAGAAAGAAAAATAATAATAAAATAAAAAGAATATGCGCCATATATATGTTCTGAAAATTAAACAGTTGTACGTTTTTGTGCAGAATGTGCAGAAATATTAACCAAGGGTATATGCAAAAGTTCACAATGTACGGTTCACGTGGTTTATGTATACGGAATTTGTGCAATTTACAAAATGTAGTCCAAAATATGTGCATTAATGTAACGCATTGAGACAGATGTGGAGGCTTTATGTTAATATAACGTGTAGTGTCCATGGGGGAGGGTGAGGGTCCATGTTAGTCGGGGTCCCAGGCCTTGTTGATTAGGCCAGTTGCAGACGGAAAGAAACTGTACTTGTGGCGTGAGCCTCCTGCCAGAGGGGAGTGACTCAAAAAGTTTGTGTCCAGGGTGGGAGGGGTCAGCTACAATCTTACCTGCTCGCCTCAGGGTCCGGGAGGTGTACAGTTCCTGAAGAGATGGTAGATTGCAGCCAATCACCTTCTCAGTGTATAAAGGTTCAGGGTTGAGTTGCTTTATAAACTCAGCTTTATTGCACAGCATCAACATCAGCCAACATTGCGACTACCTGCAGGACAAGCCATGTATCTATCTGCCGTAAACAGCCCCACGTCGTAACTCGTCACCATGGAAATTGACGTAACAACTTAACATGAGACTATTAACCATATATAGGTATATATATACAGTGGGGGAAATAAGTATTGAACACAACGATTTTTTAACTCAACATATTTCCATTGCAGCTATTCACATGAAATTTAGACCAGTTATTGGTATTAACTCAATAAAACTACACAGCTAAAGAAATTGTAACATTCCACTCCATAAAAAAAGTGATGTGCAATAAAGGGGAATGACAGGAAAAAGTATTGAACTGAAATTTATTTAATAGTTAGTGGAAAAGCCTTTGTTTCCGATGACAGCTTCAAGACACTTCCTGTATGAAAAAACTGATCTCTCACAGTGATCAGATGGAATTTTGGCCCATTCTTCAACACAGACAGTCTTTAAATCTTGAAGATTTCTTGGGCCCGCTGGTGAATCTTGATCTTCAGTTCCTTCCACAAATTTTCTATTGGATTTAAGTCTGGCGATTGACTAGGCCAGTCGAACACCTTTATTGAACCAACTGAGAGTCTCCTTTGCAGTATGTTTTGGATCGTTGTCCAGCTGGAAGATCCACCCGCGTGCATCGACCGCCCACGCACAGGAGCTCCTAGCAAGATTTCTGACCAGGCAGTCAGAAAGTTAGTCAGAAGAGTAGCG
Organism: Gephyroberyx darwinii; assembly: GCA_900660455.1. NCBI lineage: Eukaryota > Metazoa > Chordata > Actinopteri > Trachichthyiformes > Trachichthyidae > Gephyroberyx > Gephyroberyx darwinii. Next base: position 10,777 of record CABFOQ010018921.1, read on the forward strand.
CAAGAGCCAAGGACCACTTGAGCAGAGCTCCAGAAAGACCTGGAAGCAGCAGGTACAGTTGTCACAAAGAAAACAATAGGCAATGCGCTCCACCGCCATGGTCTCCATTTGTGATCACCCCAGAAGACTCCATTACTGAAGAAAAGGCATGTTGAAGCTCGTTTGAAGTTTGCTACAGAACATTTGGAGAAGCCTGTAGATTACTGGGAGAATGTAGTCTAGTCAGATGAGACAAAAATCAAACTTTTCGGCAACAATATGACGCACCATGTTTGGAGGAGAAATGGGTCTGCATATGATCCTAAAAATACCATACCTACAATGAAGTTCGGAGGTGGAAGCATCATGGTATGGGGCTGTTTC
>CABFOQ010018932.1:0-10029 GCA_900660455.1 Gephyroberyx darwinii
AGATTTATGTTTTCATACTATACTTTGTTCACAGCACTCAACTCAACCACCACCGCAGCCTCAGTTTCCAATCCTTCCACCCTGCTCCAAGTGCCGCCTCCTTGTTCCCCTGGCCACCTCCAATAAAGCATTTCATTTCCGATCAGCCACGGTTAGAGAGACGATTTATTGTGTGATATCAATGTGGAGGATCACTCTGAGGTTTATTTTTTTCCTGACTGGGAGATGAGATGTGTTGGACAGCGGGGTGAGTGATGGTCTCCCTGCTCAATGTCGAAAGGCTGACGCTATCCAGATGTTCCCAGGCAGATGTGCAGAGAGAAAACAGGACATTGCCCTCCCCTAGTCAGGGAACAATGAACACAGTATGTTAGACAGCACCACCAATTTGCTCTTTTTTGCTATCTAAAACCTACATGGTCCTGAGACTACCAGGGGGATGGAAAAGAGAAAGCAATGGAGGAAGTGGGTGAGGTAGAGAGGGTGAAAGTGAGGGAGGGATGAAGGCATGAAGAGATGGAAGAGGACAGTAGGCAGGTGTGCTGGAGGTGGGATGCCTGTGTCAGTTCTGTTCAAGCAGATAGGAACTTTGCAGAACCATCGCGTACGGTAATGCAACAAGGCAGAAGAAGGTTAACCGGCGCCATTCATCATCTCTCCTGGCGGTGCGCTGTCAAAGTGTGCTCCCCTGGCTGCTATAGATGCAGAAAGCATGGTTCCACTTGGAGAATAATGATAATGAGAAAACACAGTCGTGATGTGTAAAATTCATTCTCCACTTTGAATAGAGGTACGAATATGACTATATAATGCCATCATCAAGACTACAGCTCTGCAACAAAGACACTGTTCCTTTGTCTGTTTGACATTGTTTCTGTATGGGCGCGCTTGTTATTGAACCATGACAGACAGTTTTGCTGCTCTGCTTTTAAACTTGAATTTTGTTGTCCCGAGGGGAGTAGAGATTGGAGGTGAGTAATCCCGCTGAGCACAAGATGTCTCTTCAACATCGCCTCTATGCTTTAGTTCTCATATAGCCCAGGATCTTTTTGGATATTAATAACAATTTGCCCAATACAAATCAATTCTTGAAAGACATTTCAAAAGTTAACTTCTGAACTTTTAATTTGCTCAACAGTTGCATGGAAGCAGCTGCAGAAAGGATAGAAGAGAAGAGAAAAAGAGACAAGTGATGACAAGCATAAGAGAGAAGAAGAGTTAAAGTCAGAGCCAGCACTATGGCCCACATCCCATCCACCCTATATAGAAGAGATGCTTCCTCCCTCCTTCAGGCCTCCATCTCTCTGAACCCTGTCCCATGGCCTCATCCCTCCATCTCCCCACCTTTCCATTCCTCTGTTCATTCTTCCCTCTCAGTTCTTGGTAAAAACTGGCCTCCAGCTGTGCGCAGCTGCTTTGCAGGGCGTGACGCCATGTTACAAAGACGTAACCCTCCGTTCAGCTACCCCACGGCCTGCTGGGAGGATGTCATCCCCGTACGCTCACTTCCTGGGTTCAGAGTTCACTGATAAAGGGCCAGGATATCATGAGTAAATCATCTCACCACACCAAATTTATCTGTCTGTCGGCACCACTCAGAGTGCAGAGGGAATTAAGGCTTTGTCTCTCCAGTGTTGTATAGTATTTAAGTGCATGTAGGTTCATGCACACACAAACATACACACACATGGCAAGGCAAAATAGGACCTTATATGTACACATGTACACTGCAGGGAGCACGAAGCTGTCACAATACTGTCTCAGTCTCACTCACACACACACTCATACAAATAGATGGATGAAGGCTGCTGGCTTTGTACTGGCTGTGATCTCTATGGAACCCCAGCACACACACACACTCTTCAATCATTTTGTTACCACAGCAACATGCAGTGTCATCATCACTGACACACGTGCACACACACACACACACACACAGAGGTCCCAGGACCGCAGTGCTCTACTCCTGTCATTTTAACAGATGGGCTTGTCACAGAGGGAAGTGAAATTATCATCATAGTCGAAGCCCCTTCACCATTGGTGGTACACTGGAGGGACATCTGTACTTGTCTTTTTAAGTGGAAAGTACAGGTAGACTTGCATTTTGAGAAAAGCTATGTTTTTTCCACTCTACTAGTGTGCAATACTGTACCCCATGCTGTCGCGGTCGGGATGTTTTTCCATTCCATTTTGTTCACAGTTCACTTTGGTTAGCGTACAGTAAAAGCATGATGATCCAGTCCCCTTAAGTATCTGTTACCATCTGCTTTCAAAGGGTGTTGGCAGGATTGCAGGATTGGAGTCATCATGGAAGTGACGCACGTGCGACGCCTAGGATCAATGGTCAGTTACAACTGCCATTTCTCAATACCCAGCGGGTATAAATGGAAGTGGAAGTCAGAGAAAGTTGAGAAAGTGACAAAACATAAACAAACAATGGAAAATGACAACACACTGCAACAGTGGGAAACGGGAGAACTGATCACATTATGGGCTGGCGACAAAGTGCAGAATGATCGTAATTCTTCAGTGCGCAACAAGTGTTTTCTAAAATAAGTTCTGACACAGATTATGTCACAATATTGATAGGTCTTTTCAGAGGAGTAACAACTAGAGGAGACTAGGTGAGCTGAGAAGGCAACAGTTAAGTCACTATTTAAGTCAACCTAGGTTAACCGCTGTTGCTGTGTGTGTGTGTGTCCTGAACAAGGTCCCATATGATCAAAATTGCAAAAGAAAACCAAAGTGTACCAATCCTATGCCATACTGTGTCAAACCATACCAGCCAGCTCGGATGCCATACTGTACTTGTGCAGTGGAAAAAAATACCAGATACCAGGTAAAATAGACACTGAAAAGTCTCAAAATGTGCGTACGATCAGATGTGATCTTAAAATGTACTTACAGATGTTTCCACAAACATTTTGCCACTCATCATTTTTCTCTTAATTGAATTTGCTCTTTGGTATGAACAAAAATCACAAGTAATTTGAAATGTTTGTATGGCCTATTAAGGGAAATAATTGGAATAGACTACCTAACTGTGAACATGTCTAATGCCCTGCGGCAGTTTCAGATACTTGTAAAATGGCTTATTTGCTGCTTTTGAATTACTTGGTAATGATTCTTTGTAATAGCCTGGAGCCACAACTTCAACAGGAAACAACCCATCTCTACACATATTCAGGTGCTCTCCACCAAGCACCCAATGCTAAATGCCTGAAGGTAGAAATACACTAGAGGACAATTGGGCCGGCTCCCCAATCTAAGGCTTTGTCGGGAGTATCAGCAGTGTGTGAGTGTGAGGGCATTGCAGACTAAATTTTAGGACTAGGACTAAACCACAACATCGCAGTGAGGAGCGGTGTACCTTTACCACAAATGTTACCGACTGACTACATGCCTATCGACCCACTCTTTGGACCTGAAAACAGAGCTGCCATTTAATTACAGTTGCATGGTTGTAATTGTGCACTTTTGAAAAAGTTTATTGGGGCTGCAACAGAGAAATGTGTCCTATTCCCCTAATTAAGACACTGTTGATTTGCTCTGTTCGCCCAAATTACATTCTGGTGTTGGGTATGGACACTGACACCTCCATCCAGAGAAAGATGGACTCACCAACGATGGCTGAACCGCTTCATCACCCACACCAATACCAGACATTAAGAGGAAATTTAGGTCTGAGGAGTGTACAATGTTCTGGCATCACATTACATGACTTCTGGGTATTAAAGTCCTCAGAATTCACCTCTAGCTTCCATTTGGGAGCACCAAGGTGTGAAATTGCCTACTACAGCTACAAGTATTTACTTCATTGACTAAAGATCATTTAAGCTGAAAGGGTACTTTTGGGAAACCAAACCATGGACAGATATTAGATACTACAATACTATCTCAGAAACAGGTTTTGCAGGTATCTCAGGGTGTTTTCACACCTAGTTGGTTTAGAGCATTAAATTGAAACCCTTAAATGGTTTCCCCCTGGTTGGGCATGTTTGGCCATATGAGAAAACAACATTCGGAGCGAGACCTTGACAAGAGGCAGGTTTCTCTACATTTCTAAACCAACCCTGGAACTTTCTTTAGAGGGAGAATGAGAACCAATGTGTAAATGTAAACACTGTAGCAACTGAGAATGTAACAAGAGCCAGATAATGTAATAATTTGTCAACATGTCATAAAATGGGATGAAAATGTTATAAAACCTAAATGTAAGAAATATAAGAAATATTACAAAGATGTAATAACATCAGATTATTCAATTAAACAGTGATTATGACTTCATAAGGGGTGTAACTTGTATAACAGATGATAATAATAATAAAACTGACTAATAATGTAAAAACTCATAAGGACAAAACAAAATAATAACTTGAGATATTACATGATCAGTCAAAATTATTAATTTCATTACATTGATATTAATACATCGAATTTATTATTACATACTTAGACAACAAGAATTAGAGGTGAGTTACAGCAGAAATGTTTATAATAGTAGCAGTAAAGTTGGCTGGAGGATTATTAGCCTTCCAAAAAAGGGTAAGGGTTGGCAAGTGAGTTTTGAAAGCCAGAAATCGCAGCACCTGGTGAAATAATCGTTGAGTCATTGATCAACTTTTGATCAATAACACTATTAAATCACTGCAGATATACTATGGTTATGCTATGGAACAGTAAAAGTCCTACTTATTGCCCCTTTAAATTTGGCTTTCTGAAACCTGCAGATGTCCTGTCATTACATGAGCAGTTGCTACACACCTTAGAAACAGACTCAGTATCACATCCCAACACCCTAAAAGAAGAACAAAGTGAACGTGTAGCGATGCTTGTCCTGAGTAGTGGGTCCCATTACCAGTCTGCCTGTTAATGTAAATGGCTGAAGCGAGGCTGGAGATCTGCTGGTCCTCGATGTCTGCTGTTGACACCATTCTGTGTACCGGAGAGAATTGATTTTCCATGAAGGCTGAGTGATGCAGAGGGGCTGTCAGCTCTCTGATGTCAGCATCCTGTCATCCCTCTCTCTCTCTCTCTCTCTCTCTATCCTCTTTTCCATCTCTCTTTCACTCACTCTGTCATCCCTTGCTCTCTCTTTGCCCCATCTTTATCTGTCTCTCTATTTTCCTTCCTCTTTTGTCTCTCACCTTCTTTCTCCTTGTCTTCTCCTTTCTCTCTTCTCTTCTTTATTCTCCTCTCTCTCCTCGTTTCTCTTTCCTCTCTTTATCTCCCTCGTTCTGCCTCTCTCTTTGCCACTTTGCGCTCTCTGTCTCCCTCTCTCTGTTTATCATGTTGTCCTCTCTCCATCTCTATCTCTCCCTATGCCTCTCTCTCTCTCTCTTTCTCTCTCTCTCCCTCTCACTGCATTAGCAGCAGGATAACTGCGTGATGAGATCATGATGCTAAATTAGATCCTGATTTCCATCACTGTTGCCCTTTTTGCATCATTCACATGAATGAATTTCACACAATTGAGTGTTGACAGCGGGTGGCACAGTGGCACAGTGGCTCGGTGGTTAGCATAATAGGCGTAGTAGCACAAATGATGCTTTTGCATGTTCCTGTTATCCTTTTGGAACTTTTCAGGTTGCCTTGTTCCACTGGAGGCTTATGTTCAAAAGATATGATTTGCCGTTGTGCACACAGACACACACTCTCAAAGACACACACTAAAAACACCACAACCATGGGCTAGACAGGCTCCATACCATCCTTCCACTCTCTTTCTCATTCCCCCGATCTCTCCATCCTTCTGTCCACATATTAAAGCCATATATCACTATGATCAAACCCAGTGTGCGAGAGCGAGCGACAGACTGATTTACTGGTAGGTTTCTTCTCTGTCTGTGAGTTTTATGATTGGGGTCAAAGGCCAGGGACACAGGGATCGACTTCTGACAAGGCCTCTTTGACTACTGGTGTTTCCAGCACTTTCCATGCCTTCTCACTCAGCATGACTTCAGTGAATTGCAAGGCCACATGCTCATGGCACTTTTGGCTTAGACAGCTAAGTTCCAGAAGTTGCTGTAGATATAGCACTGACTAGATACTGCAATAGCTAGTCATTGCCCACTTAGGACTGTTTTTTTATTCCTGGGTTGGTTGCCATAATTTCATTACACAAAAGAGTATGTCACTAGTATGCAATTACCTTAGCTTAAGAGGAGAAGTCAGCTTCCAATGAAAGTACACTTGCTTCATGATTGAATGGGCAAGTTGCTGTGTGAAAGTAATCACAGCAGATGGAAACATGACAGCAGCACTTTCAAGAAAACCTCAGCAATCACAGAAAAAAATGGCAGAAAGGTGTTGCTGCTGCTTAATAGGTAGATAGAGATACTGTGTGCTGCAGCGGGAGAATGAAGAGGAGAAAATCAGACAGATTAGTGATGTTTTAATCAACTTAATAGCCAAAAGTTTGCTCTGTAGGATACATCACTGATGGTAAAATACCATCAGTTGTTGTCGCCTCCATGCTCCCTGCCCTCTACAAGTCACAGCTTGGCAACTTGGATATCACAGAAAACCCTTTCCCAGTCATATTTCCCACTTTGTTAGGCCATTCATCTGCATCCAACTCATAATTGCAATATTTCCAATAGCACTGGAAGGCGAAGCGATCACACCGTGGAAAAGGAAGAACAAGATATCACATGCATACCAAGAGCTTTGGCTGCTCAGGGTATTCTCCTTTCCTGATGTTGTGGATGTTGTGTATGGGCTTCTGTAGATCTGGTGTTGTAAATAAGATTTGCACATCCTGTATAAATGCTGTAAATAGTTTTTTTCTGCTATATATTTTCATTTCATTCATTTATTTATGTTTCTGCATATATTTCATATTTTTGTATATTTTCATATTGTATAGTTTCCATTCATTCCTTTGTGTCATTATGCCCTGCTGCTAACAACACCTGTCCCATAAGTTGTTCATATATTACATATTTTCTATTCTTAGATTTCTACTTAAATTCTAGTTTTATAATAGTTGTGTTACTTTTAACACTCTGCATTTGTGGATTCACTTTTTCTTCTTTCCCGCATCCTTTAACTGTTTGCTGCTGCAATGGTTCAATGTCTCCATGGGTAATGGATAAAGGATTCACCTAATCTTACCTCACCCTGAGCTTTTTTTATTCATCTCCTCTGTCATATAATGGTGATTCTCAATTCATTGTTGCTCTACAACTGAAGACATCGTTGACATTGAGTTTGAGAACAAAATGGCTGAAGTATGGAGTATGTGGGAGTGCTAGTTCTTGGAGCCGGAAGGCAAACTGCTCTGTGGGTAGTCCTTCCCAGAACAATCATAAGACAATCTCTACCCAGTCTAGAAGGACTCAGTCCAGGAACCATGACCTAACCCAACCATTGAACACAACACAACATCTGTGGTCTCACTTAACTTATAAGCTTACACACATCAACGCAGAGCAATGGGAAACTAGGACAAAACACAGTGAAAACAACAAATGACACAAGTAGACAGACTGTAGAGACCAAAAGGCATGCATGCATGAATGCTTCCACATAGTGCATAAAGCAAGATTCCTATCACTCCCTCTCTCTTTTTTTTACCCCTCTTTATTTCTCTCTCCTCTTGTGTGTTTCCATGTAAGCAGAGGAGACATGACAAGTTCTTTCCGGCCGTTCCCCAGAGTAAGCCAGTCCAATCTTTACCACAGTCAGTCTGTCAGCCAGCCAGCCAGTCAGTCAGTCATACCACACTAGTCCTGCAGGAATGTACCATGTCGGAGAACAGTCCAACCCTGGTTTAGCCCTTTCACCGTGAGTCATTTCATATGCAATGTGATCAAGCTGAAGAGAATGTGGAAACATACATATGATCGTTATGGCATGGTACATTTCTGCTCTTGAAAAGTCCAAAATGTTTAATTGTTCACATGGTGTGCAATCTATTGTTCACACAATAAAAAAAAATCTAGAATTTGACATATTTGAGCATGAATCACATTGCCTTAAGATTCGATTAAGATTATACAGAAAACAGGCTGTATAGCCAACTGGTGACTGAGAAGTGTGAGGGAGCGTCCTAGGGCTTTATTGTGATGTCTCCCTCACTCACTCTCACATACATGCATTATAGTATAAGGAAAGTAATGCTATTTATTCTTCTGTTAATTGTGGCTGACATTTACAATTACCGCTGTGTTTGGTTGTGGCAGGGCCTGCTTTAACTGGGCTGTTGACTGTCAAACACGGTTAGGCCTCCTTAGATCTCAGCCCTGCTTTCATGGGGACCCTATTGTTTGTGTGTGTGTGCATATACGTGCTCCTGTGTGTGTGAGTTTGTTGTACAGTATATAATGTATGCAAGTATGTGCAATACAAGCCTACAAGCTCTCTAGATGCATACAAGTGCACATATGCACATTCACAAGCTTGGAAGGCATGCTTGGTATATTTTTCATGGTAAATCTTCATTCATAAATGTCTACCAAGCTTTGTTCATTTAAATACGTGCACCTGTATGTATCCAGAGAATGCTTTACAAGCCTGGTGAGAGCCTTCAGAAACAGGATGGAGCTTGTTTCCACAATGGGAAATGATAAAACCCTTCCACTTCCTATGACTGTCACGAGAGAGAAAATGACATTAACAAGCCGAGCAGTTTCGGCTGGGCTTTCATGCTCCCCGATTCTCCGACTTCCTCTCCAATTACAGCCGTCCAAACAGTTCAGGGAAGTGGCTGCCATAATGCACTAATGACATAAACAGTTAGTAGGGGGACAGATAGACAGACAGACAGACAGACTCGGGGGGGTGGACTGTCAGATATGTCTGTATTGATTTGGTAAGATGACACTTTGTCCTAATGGAGGCATCATGTTGTTAACATGGCATTATATCAGGCCACTGGAGGAAAGAACCTTACATTTGGGGGAGTAATAAAAGCCTTATTGCTTTATTGATCATATGCTTGACTGCACGTTTGTGTATGCATATATAAAGAGAGACCGAAAAAGACAGTGCTATGCATTAAAACGGTGATAGACCGGCTACATTTCAACACAAGTTACATTTTCAATAATACCTTCAGGGATTGACAAATGGCACAAAATCAATGTGGATAATAATTCGGCCTAAAACACATGAAAATATGATACAAGAATGATTCTGTTTCCAAAAGATGCGATCTAGATTCCCTCAAAAGGTTTCCATGGTCTTAGAGTGCTACTTCTAGCACCACCCTGCTTTGAATCCATACAGTTACACACAACAGCAGTTCTACTATTGGTCACTGAGCCTCTCCACTGGACATGTTGGGGGGGTAAGTGTCTTGCTCAAGTACACTTTTACAACAGTTTTTGCAAAACGACTCAAAGCAGCAACTCTTTGGTCACAAGCTCACTTCTCTGATGACTAGGTTCGACTAACCCTGCTTTGGAGTGAGGATTAGAAAAGAGAAGCCTAGAAAAATTGCAGCTCTGATATATATGAAGAAGATAATGAAAGAGATGAAAACAATTACAACTACAGTTTTATAAGGGTGTGCAAAATAACAGTAGTAGAACATTGTGAAGCAAAGAAAAAATAAATGATGAATGAAAAATAAATTCATGAAAAATGAGAATGAGAAGAATGAAGAAACCAATGTTTTCATTTACAATTATATACAAGATGTGTAAAATGTGCATTGTGTTTACATTGATCGCTCTAGAAAGAAGAAATGGGCCAAGTTAGTGAGCAAGAGAGGAATAGCGAAGGGCATATGCTAGACAAAGACAAATTCTTACATTTCAGCTTGGAGCCTACCTTGGCACCCCAGAAGGGTCTAGTTGGCAGACAAGACACATACACACACACACATACGCACGCACACACACACACACTCACACATACGCACGCACACACACACACACACACACGCACACACCCTGTATCTGAAAAGCAAGGTGGGGAGATTGAGAGGAATATTTTCATTGTATTAAGAAGCTTCGTGTCGATCCTCTGGTCCTCGTCAAGCTTGTAAGCTCTAAGAGTCGAGTACCATCTCAAGGGATGATC
>CABFOQ010018933.1:0-15358 GCA_900660455.1 Gephyroberyx darwinii
TGCATTCCTCCCTTCTCCATTCGCAAAAGAAACATTTATGGAAATGGGGAAAGAAAGAGTGGCTGCAGTCTAAATACTGCCAGACAGCAAAGGACATATTTGCAATTCTGGTATATGCCCTCCATCTAAATAAAGAGCGAGGGAGAGCTGTGTCATGACCTGTGTTTCAAAATATTTTCAAAGACAATTTTTTAAAAATAATTATGATGTATTGAATTTGAAAAGCTGAATGGAAACAGCAAAATTCAATAAAATGTCCTCAGTATGGCAAAGAAATGACATTGTTACGCTGGCTTGAAGCAGAAGATTTCAGTAAAAGTCAGTAAAGAAAGTATCCATTAAATAGCAATGAAGACAATTTGTTGATTAAATAATTCTTTTTTTTTCCATGAAGTATGACCAACATTAGTTGACACCAAAGAGCAATAACAACTTGACCAATACTAACCACTTCTCTCCTACCTATGCTTTACTCTTTTTTTCCTTTCTGATTCTCTTTCTCTCTCCCGCTGTCTATTCTTACCTCCCTCGCCAGTCTCTCACAATGCATGTTGTTTGTTTTTCTGCTCCTTTCTCTCACCTTTTCCTTTCCGTCCCTGCAGGGGGTGGGAATTGCTAGAGAGCTGCCAGTACAATATCATCAGGATAACAGAGCCGCAATTCCACCTCTAGGCCCTGTGATACCTTAGGATATTGTGATTCAATACAGTGATATCGTGCGATTTACCTCTTAGTGTTTCATTCATCCCTTAGGGCACTACAGTTGCTAAATCAAATATACTTCATCATTAAAAAGCCATGAATCAATTACTAGATGAACCTCCTGCAAAGTATTCAGTGGCAGATTTTAAATTGGTCTTAAATTCAGATATCATTAAACGGGTCTTAAAAAGTCTTAAATGTGGCTTTCTGAAACCTGCCTTTCAGACTTCCAAGCATTCTTTCAAAATATTTGCAAGAACACCATTATGTGGGCAACAAAAGCAATATTACACTATCAATATTTTACCTCTCCCCTCATTTTCCCTACTCTTTCCATCTTATAATAGACTATAAAATAGCACAACAGTGGACTCTTAAAGACCTCTAATGATGAATTCAAAAAACAAGAAAAATCTGTCTGCTCAAATATTCTGTGTTCAGTATGACTTTTGATTGTTGGTTTTTCCATAATCGTACGACAAAATATCAATGCCATACAAATTCCGTAGGTTTGGGATTTTAAAGGTCTTCTGATTTAGTGCTTGTCAATATTTGTAACCTCTGAGATCAGCAAATGTTTGTTTTTTTGTCTTGGAAAGCAGCAAGCAAATGGTATTCGGGTATTGGGGACCCAACATATTGTATTTGCATTAAACCTATAATTGCAAGAAAATAGATTATCTCTATCAGGTAACCAGGCCTGGAACCACTCGGCAACATTGCCAGGGACCAACAGTGGCTCACTGCCCTGAGTTTAAGAATCACTGTTCCAACTTGATCAAATCCCACACCGATTGGCAACCAGACAATCCTACATAGAAATTGTCACTCACCAAAGGCCGTTTTGACACTATTCTGATTTTTGAAACGGACTGGCTTTTTTTTCAGAGCAGTACACTTAGCATGGACTACATTTTCTGTGTGTTGAGCAATCACAATGAAGGGGATTTGATGCTACGTACAGCGTAAGCAGTTTTCTCTTTGCAGCCAAACTAAATACACAGAGGTGAGGTTTATGTAACCTCAGTCTCATTTTACAATGTAAAGTAATACAGTGTCTGACGTTGTAATATTCATCAATACAGGTCAAGCTGGAAAAGCCTCTGAAACAGCATTTAGACAATCATGTGACAACTCTCCATTGCAACCCAGGATGATAATAATAATAATCAAATAAGAAGTATATCACATATCCTTGCATACTTGTTTGGAATCTGATCAAAATGTCATTAGAATCAGTTCAGATTAAGGGCTTCCCATAGACGACCAGTGTAGTATTGATCAATACATGTGTAATAAATGTGTAATCAATCAAATTGCATCGTATCAGAGTTGAAAGACACTGGCTGATATCTGATTTTTAATAAAAGGCCAATATCGGCCCAATACATTGGCAACCCAAGATATCGGTCCAACCCTAACAAATCCCTTTGCTTGGGAGATTTCTGTGGTACATGCATTCGTAAACAGCTTAACTCATTTCATGCCAGCTAATAGCATGTTTTCATGGTTTCCCATCTACAGAAGCAGCTGGCCAGCCTGCTGACAGACCTCGGCTGCACCAGTTCAGCTCTGCTCATTTATGAAAAGCTGGAGCTCTGGGAGGATGCAGTAATCTGCTATGAGAGAATGGGCCAACACGGCAAGGTACGCGCGCATGCATGCACAAGAAAAAGACAGCATATGTACACATACACAGGGTCCTTCAAAAGTCACAGTTTTAAATGATGTAAATGTAAGGCCGTAATGACCATGTAATGGTTTGTTTGTGCTGCATTTTCACTATTAGGTTAGTACAGACCAGCGCTATGCATCCTATCTGCTTTACAAAACACAATTGGACTTCATGTCTCTTAACAATTATTTTCCTGATGTCCTTTTTCCTCATACTGCCCATTTATAGTTTCAGAGCTTTCATTATGTGCAATCAGAAATAGGTTGCGTTTTGCCAGCTTTGTTTCTTTATTTTGGTTTTTAAATTAAATTACAGATTTATTAAAAATGTATTAAAAAGTCTTGAATTTGGCCTTCTGAAACCTGCAGGTAGCCTGGACACACTCATTACTTTCTGGATGCATGCAAGTATTCATATATCTGCACATTAAACCTCTGACAGGTACATGCACATGCATACACAAACACATTCACACAGTTAGAGCCCTGCCCTGTGGGAGCTCCTGCAGAGCCTTCCCAGTGTTTGGTCAAGGGACCATTTAATACCCAATGCTTCTTAGTCCAGACCATCCTATTTCACACTGAATATGGCTGCTATCACCACACGTACACACACTCTTGCACACTGAGCAGGAAGCAGGAACCTCAAAGATGGGTTTATCTGGTGCTTGATGTGGCTTAACTGGCTATTTTCACCTCCCTGCATCCCTCCATCTTCCCATGCATCTGCTGCATACAGCTGCACATGCACTCATCTGGTCTAGCAGATGTCTGAGCCAACACGCACACACACAGAGGTCTGGGCAGGTTTCAGCTGGAAATATTATTAACCTGTCTGGCCCTGCAGAACCCCCTTGGGATAAGCACACACACAATCAATCAATAGATCTCAGTCTACTGCATAGGCTTCTCACTCTGTCTCTCTCTCCCTCTCCCTCTCTGAGTTGGATCCCATTCACATACATTCTCCTAGGATTCAGGTCTTCAGCCTACAGCTTGCTATCTATGAGCTGATGGATAAAATGTTTTTTTACTGCTCTGATTAGGAAACACACTGGTCCTGAGTTGTTGGTGACTTGACTGTAACATCTTGGATAACAGACGTATTTTTGTTTTTTACTTTTCCACATATATTCCTTAAAGTTGATAGAAAATATATAGTATTAAGTTAAAAAGCAACCAGCAGGCAGAAGGTCAAGGGCCAATGCTGAGAATAGATGGAAAAAACAATTGTGTGCTCCAACAATGATCATATATCTTAAAGAAGTGCTAGGTAAAGAAATAAGAGCCAGGAACAAAGTTATTTACAGTGTGGGAGCAAGAGCAGACCCAAGAGCAGGCGCAAGAAACGGAGAGGTGGATTTAGCTCACAAATGTGAGTTGTATATATGGGATGTCTTTACTTGGAGGGCATGGGAAGAAGAAAAAATGTTTTGCTTACGAATGATATTCTGCCATCCTTTGCCATTCTGATCATTGCACGTTGGTCCCATATAATAGAAATGGAGTAAGCACCTATAGCTGTTTCCATCAAGCAAATTTTATTGCATTTGTCAAATAATGATGGCTACTTGGCATGATCGTCCCGACAAATGTTCAAGGTCCAAAGTGGTTTTGGACTTTCTGACTTGTCTGTTAAACCTCCCATGTAGAAGCCTGTGTTGTGGTTGTATGACCGTTAAGTTGTTAAATTAGATTGTTTTTGTTTTCAGATGAAAGCATTAAATTACAGTTGTTGACACTAAAGAACAATATCAACCTAGCCAATACTAATCAATACCAGTCAATTCTTGAAAGTATCTTTCCATTTTTCGTCTTGATGTGTGTTTATTAGAAAGCTTCAACCCTGCTGATGAAAAAGCACCTAATTGGCGATCATAATTCGATCATAAATGATACTTGGAAACCTATCTTGTTGATAAGGATGATGAGGAACCTTACTTCACCCATACAAAAACAAAATACTAAAAATGTGGCTTTTGGCCAGCTTTCGTTATCATTGGTCTGCCTCTCTTTAGCTCTTTATCTCTCTTCTTGGCATTTATTTGAAATGTGTCAGTGTCATGTGTTTATACAGGTGCATTTTCTCCCAACCCTGCCTCTGAGCTCACCAAATTTACCAGAAAACACAGCCAACAAAAGTGCTTAAGTGTTTCTCTTATCTCCCCATCTGGTGCACCCACACGTGTCCAAAGCAATCTACTTAGTCATAACTGAATAGCCCCTTGCAACAAATGGCCAAAATAAACCTGTAAAACCCTGTATCACCTCATCCAGGACCATGATGGGTCACAGCCTCTAGCATCACATGACAAGAACATTTTGTCTTTTAAAGATGTTACCTGAAGGATTTAGAGACATATATTACCGTAAACAAATGAGACCATCGGCAAGAAGATTGGCAGCCTCTACACTGCGTTTTACATTGTATGGCACCAAATCAGACTTGGCAGGTAATCTGCTGGATGTCCCAAAACAAGAACCAGTAATACACAACTTTATTCCAGTTCCACTTTTCTAACTGCTTAGTTTTGGTTGTTATCAAGGGTTGTTATTGGCTCTTAGCCTTCTTCTTGCTCTTTAAAACAAATGAATGTGAAGGGATTGCAGGGAGGGGGAGCAGTGACAAGTAGTCACATCCCCTTTGCAACAGGAAGCCAACAAATGTGACCTTAATTTTGAAAAAACACAAAATGCTGCACATAGCACCTTTTTAAGGGGCATGACTCAATTTGTTTTGTGTGAGATGGGATTGAAGTAAAGTCAAGTGGGTGAGTTTCGATGGTTCTACACTTAAGTTTTTTTAAAACAATCTCTGTTCCTGCTAGAAGAAAATCATTGAGGTGACTATTAACTTGCAACAAAGAGGAACTTGAAGAATTTCTTCTCTTCGTTGCTTAAGCATTACAGTCACTTCTGCTTTATTAGACAGTATACAGTGAACAGAAATGAAAGATGGCAGAGAGACTGTGAGGACCCCACAAAGGTTGCAATGCAAATTCAAACCCGGTCAGCCACCAGGACGCCACACAGTGGCAGATGTTTGCGTTGTAACTCGACAATGCCAAGTGGTGTCCGCTTAGAGGCTAAGCTCCAACTTCATGATGTAATGGCCATCTGGTTCATCTTAGGCTTCGATTCTCACAGTAGAGTGGGAATAGATTCGGTCAGCCGTTGTCCGCTCAGTCATCAACCTTAAGAACTTGACCTCTTGGTTAGAGAGTTCTCGTAAATCCTCACTAATCGGTCACTGTTTTAACAGTTTTGCTTTTTGCTTTTTCACGGCCCTGTATTTTGTGTAGGGTAGAATAGTCCAAGTGCACCATTTCTTTGAATTGTACAGATACATTCATATACACATATCTAGTATGCATAGCACTGCCTTTAGAGCCCACAGACACTCTCACAGAATAATATACAGTAGTGTTATGTATCCATGTCTTTCCTGGCTGGATATTAATACATCCACACCAGATTTTGATTATTAGAAAAACCCACAGACACATACTAACACGCTTACTGATTGCAAATGTGTGGATACTGAGTACTGTCCCGCACTTGTAACCCACTTGTAACCCACCTGTCTTGAATGGCACTTGTGCAAGCTGCTGGGCCTCCCTTACTGAATTACAGCTTGTTTTGTCTCGGCAATTTGATTACCCAGGTGCATTCAGCTCGAGAATAAAAAGTCTGCTGCTGCTCCTCTGCTCTTAAACCATGTGCCTCCACGGTCTCGGCCAACAGTCCATGTAACATAGTCACCGGGGGGACAAAATAGCCACACAATCCATTTATCTTGAGTGGTTTGGTCTCGTTCCAGTGCCGGTTCGCTCTTTATTGGACAAAACTTTCTGTTCTTGTCCTTCGTTCTTTATCTTTCCTCTCACTCTTTGTCTCTCTCTCTCTCTAAATTCTCTCATGAGTCTGACCCATGTACTCCTCCTAAAGGAGAATTGAGGATAGATGGAGGAATGAAAGAACCCAATCCACTTTCTCTTTAGTCTCTGAGTGCTCTTAAGTACTAACGTGTACCTATACAGTACACTGAGACAAATTTCTTTTAACATTGACTTTCAAGCTCAGAAAACAGAAGATATTATACTGAGGCGTTTCCCTGAGGGACAGCTTGATATGTTTGCATGGTAATTTTCAACCACATAGCGGGTTGCATTATCTACAGTCTATAAGCTCATAACACCCTTGTGAAGTTGAAGTTGCAACGCCCCTTGTTTGGATGACAATTTAATGATAATTTATCTCATTAGATTGTGAGGAAAGATCCAGTTGTCTTGCCAATCAAAGAAAAGCACAGGCATGCTCATACACTCTCAGCACACCACTAGTGACTCATTTTTTCCCACTGAACTCTCAAACATTTTTATTAGTAGCCAAAAATGTCATTGTACGTCTTTAAATATTGATTGGCCGATTGCTACTTCATTAATCCCTAATTGGGAAATTCATTGTCTCCAGCTACACAATATTGATATGCAGACACAGACCTTAAAATAGCCTCCAGCACAACACAGGCATACTTGAAGTCCCATGTAGACTGATTTATAATCCAGGCTAATGCAGCACAGATCACCCACATCAGCTTCACTTTGTTCAGTGGTGTGAATTTCAGAAGCCTAAATGCATCCTGAATCCATCTAACAAGGTTGAACACAATACGTGCTTGGTGGGCCATATTGATCATAAAGGCGCTGGTATATTTCATGTGAAGTTGGGTGAAAATTGACACAAACGATGTGGACGATATAGATGAAGCTCTGTGCGACGGGGACGGAGAATGCAAGGAGATGTATAGCGCATTCCGGAAATCCCCCCCACGTACGGCACATGACCAAAACAGCCAACCATGTGATATTTGGACCAATTGCAGACAGGAGGAGGGCTAAGTCACTAGATGACGGGAAGGAGATGGACCGCTTTCGCTGCCGATTGTCACTTTCGCCCAACTTCACATGAACTATACTGACGCCTTGGTGTTTCAGCACTTGTGGTCCAGGATAATCTTACATCCAAGTGCCTTTCCCCTCCTCGTGAACAATGAACCCATTCACACATTACACATTGTACAATGCATAAATGTGATTCAGTTTCTTGACATACTTCAAACCCTGATTAGATTTCCCTCCATAGTGTGCTGCTATAGTGTGAAAAAAGTGGAGACAAGGCGATGTAGAAGAGCAGCAGATATAGGGTTCATTCTTCCCCTAAACCTTTTAAGAAAATGGCCAGTGAGTGCAGTGAACTGCTTATATGGCCGGCCTAGCACAATGAGGCTGTCTGTCTCTTAGTGAACTTAAAGAAAAAAGGAATCCCTTCCATTTTCTCCCTCATAATATCCCCTTTCCCTTCTTTCTCTCTTTCTCCTCCCTCTTCTTCAATTTCTCTTTCTCTGTCTCTCCTACCCATTCTCCCAATTTCTCCCCTTTTCTATCTATCTAGAGAAGTACACAAGGGGATGCTAACTAGTGGCTATGCTCCAAGCTTCTGAAACCTGATTCACAGTCAGTTCCCTTTTCTCCTATAGTTCTACTCCCCGGAAAACCAAACCAAGCTCATGCACTCCTTTAGATCCAGCTTGCCCCAAAGGCCAAGCCCATTGTCCCAGTCATACTTATTTTAACAGAGCATGCAAAGGACACACTGATTAGAGCTTGTTGAACTGTGTTGTCAGTATTCGACTTTTGTAGCATTCCATTGATATATTGGCCTTCGAATACTACAAATTAGCTGGCTGTGACAGTATCAATTTCATTGCAGCGAGATTTGGTGATACAACACATGCACAGTAATACATTATGGTATACAGAAGGATTCACTGGAGGCACCAGAGGACTGTAACTGTATATCTCACTATGCCTGGCCTCAAAGTATTTTCTTCCTATCTAAGCAGCCGTCACACATTTTGTCTCACTTTCCTGGGTGATTTGGTGCATTTCCAATTACCTGAAAAGCTTTAGCCATTCAGTGTGCCCTACTGTTAACCGGAAAACTATTAAGAACATTTTTTGATGGCCAGCCCTTGGATAGGCTCTTTCACCAGTGGATATGCACAGTCAGGAAAAGGCTATAGAAACTTTATTTGAATTTGATCAGCCGTGCCATTAGAGATAATAGCTTGGCGACAATTTTTATGTTAGAAGGCAAATCTATGGTAAGTTGTGTAAAAATGTTATGGGCACTAGATTGCTAGTGCATTTTTGCCACAGTAGATTATGGACACATGTTCACACCGTATCCAAGAACTTACACATCTAACAGATCTACTCTGTAAGTTTAGAACACAACACTTTGCAGAGTTGAGTAGTTCAGATAAGAATGATAGGGTTTCTTGTTTAAAGACTCCTATAGGGAGTTAGGTGGAGTATGCTCTTGGCCCAGCATCAGCCCCTGACAGCAACAGCCCCAGCAAAGGCATGCAGTGAAAACCAAGACTCCCTCGCGCTTCAAAAAGCAGCGGTTAGATTGGCACACTTCACAATCTCAAGTTAAACTAGAGGGCTTTGGAGACCTAAGGAATCTATTCATTATTCTACTCACACAACCGTGTTTTAACTTCGTGGGCTGCACCAGGAATTGGCCCTGCTGGAAAGCTGGTGTGTTGGCTTCGGTTTGGCTTAGGCAGGTACAGTGGACCATGGAACCACTAGTTGTTGATTTAGGCCAGCTCAGCATCTGCCCGTAAGAGATGTGTATAATGGCATGTCTAAGACTGATGCCAAGCATGTAGCAGCATTGTGAGGAACCTGCATTTGTTCCACTGCTCATTTGACAGTTACTCTAATTGTAATATAATCCCTTCCTTTATTTTTTCTCCAAACTTTGTTCCTAACTTCCTCCTTCCCTACTTCTCTTTTGTGCTCTTCAATATTTTACCCCCATTCTTCTGTCTTACTCTTTCTGTCTATATTATGTCCTTTCTGTTTTTCTTACCCTATTCACTTTTCTTCCCTCTGTTACTGCTAATACCCACTGCCTTCTTTGCATCATTCCTTCTTTCTCCTTCCTCACTTTACATGTCCTTCTCCACTCTGACCTTCCATCTTCTTAGGCCGAGGAGATCCTGCGTAGGGAGTTGGAGAAAAAGGAGACACCCAGTCTGTACTGTCTGCTGGGTGACGTCCTGAGGGACCATCAGTACTATGACCGGGCCTGGGAGTTGTCGGGCCGACGCAGCGCCAGAGCCATGCGCTCCAAAGCCCTGCTGCACCTCCGTAACAAGGACTTCCAGCAGTGCATCGACTGCTTTGAGCAATCCCTCCAAATCAACACCATCCAGGTACAAGCAAGGCAATGTCACTGCCAGGGTTAGGGTGCATTCACACGATTCCACTTTTTTGTAGAAAGAATTTGGAAAAAGTGGGTCGCACAACACTTTGTTTCCATCATAACAACCAGCTGCCACTATCAGCAAATAGTACTCATTTCCAGCTGACACTTACCAGAAACTACAGAACACAACCAATGTTCTCCACTATGACTCAACTCAGAAACAATTTTTCTGCTGCAATTTCTCCATTTTCACAAATTCTCCATTTTCATTCTTCATTCACAAGTTGGACCTTTCTCTGAATCCCATTTACTTTAAGGTAGAAAAGGTGCTGGCAGGTTGAAAAAAGAATAGTGTGAATGTAGCCTTAGGAGTTTCATTCTCTATGTAAGTCAATGGGTGGAGCAAGGCACCAACCCACCATTCTTACTGGAGTACTGCCTCGCGCTTTGGATAAATGCATTCATCAGATTGTTTTATATGCGGCTGTGCTCAATTCTGCATGATTGACTGTATTTTAGGCGCCACATTCATAAAGGCGATGAGTTACTTTCACAACATTTTGTGTGTAGGCGGTGTATAGTTAGAAACCTTTCTTAACTTATATATTGACTTACTAATTTCATAGACCCACAAAACTGGGTCTAATTGAATGCAAGTAAGATGAAAGTACACAGTAACAGCAACCTGAAGTGGCTTTAATACCAGTGAAATTGCTTTTGTTGAGGGAGCTTCACACTGGGGAAAAAAAGCAAAAAGAAATTCATGAATGTTAAAGAAATGAGCCTCCACAACTTGACTGCTCATTTGGCTGTATCCCTGAGTATGCATAGAATTTCGCATCTATCTGGCATTCACTTTACAAGGTGACAGATGTTTTGATTTCATGTTCAAAAAGGGACGTATTTCTGAAGGTTTACATTTCATACTACTGTAAGCTACTGTATGAGCTTTTGAATATCATTAATAACTGATGCGGCATTTGGTTGTTGTTCATCTGTTGAGTTAAACATCGCTTTTGGGCTGAATTCTCAGTGCAACACAGCATTCGATATAGGGTATAGTAGGCTATTACATTTGATAGGCTACCCCAGTTGTTTGTTTGGATTTATTAGCCACTTGGTTGTTTGTATTTATCTATGCAGATAAAATAACAGTGATTTCATGAATTATCCATTTCAAAGTGATAAAACAGTCTGTTCTGCTTCCCTGGTCGTCTGTCACCAACCATAAGCGTTCACAAGGCTATAAGGTCATCTCTAGAGACCTTGGTATTCCTGTTGCCACAGTTCGCAATGTTATTAAGAAGTTTGCTGCTTATGGAATTGTTAAGAATCCACCAGGACGTGGTGGTAAGAAGAAAATTGATCTCTGATGTCCGAAGATTGGTGTGAGCCATTGAAAAAAAAAACACCTCACATGACATCAAGGCTGACCTGGAGAGGTCTGGGGTAATGGTTTCAGCCCGTACTATATGCAGACACTGAACCAAGAAGGGCTTTATGGTCGGAGGCCACAGACAACCTCACTGCTGAAAGAGAAACACAAGAAGGCCTGATTGATCTTTGCCAGGACCCACCTGAAAAAACCTAAATCCTTCGGGGAAAATGTTTTAGCTGAACAATGACCGGGGGACCAAGCATTGAAGCTTTGTATCACCAAAACACCTGAAGTCGTCAGTGTGGGGGCATTTCGGATACACAAAGAATGGCCAGGGGTTTGTTAAAGGGTCCAACACCTCAACTTTACTGCAACAAGTAAAGGTAATACACTGAGTAATAACTGAGTTAAAACAAACAATTACTTTAGTGGCAAGTTACTTAATGAAACATTGAGTTGGTAGGGAATTAAATATAAAAGTGTCACTTAGAATCAACGAAGTAGCGGTGAGTTAAGAGTTGGGCTTTCAGTGCAACGTAAACCAACGGCAGGAAAAGGAGAATGGCAGCGTTTATAAATTAACGCTCACCAAAACTGCATGTAATCCCCTCAAGGGCTTCAGTGTGACCATTTACATCCTGTTGCTTCCTCCCATCTGTTGAGTAAACGCTAGGTATGGTAGGTTGTTTACAGAGGTAGTTTATATTTAATTCCAAAGAGATATATATAGTTTTTGTTTATTTTTATTTATTATTTTGTACTGTATTATTTGGGTACTGTATCATTTCTGTTTTGAAAGGCAGCATCTGTTAAAAACAAAAGAAATGTTATGGGGGAAAAATACAATAAAACCTCTAATTAAAGAATGTCAGTGTTGTGAAATAAATTAATGAATAATAATCGTGAAACCGTAATTTTTAGACTATAATCGTACCATCAAAATCTATAATTGTTGCATCCCTAGTGGGGCTGCTTTGTTGCTTTGGGTACTGGATGTCTTGAACATATTAAGGGCATCATGAAATCAGAAGATTACCAAGGCATTTTGGAGTGAAATGTGCTACCCAGTGTCAGAAAACTGGGTGTAAATCAAAGGACGTGTTCTCCAGTAGGACAATGACCCAAAGCACACATCCAAAATAGCTCTGGACGATATATCGAGTTCTCCGATATGATAGACTAATTTTACTGAACAATCTGGAAATTCATATTGCGATATTTGGCTTTCTACAGTGTTTAAACGTTTCATTCCCTATCGTTCCCTGTGCACTGCCACCACCTACCGGCATTCTCCGGGGCAGGCTTTAATAAACGAAAATGGCTGAGAGCAGAGAAGACAACTCATTTAGTGGAGGTAATTTAGTTCGAAAAAGGAGTCATATCATCGCCGCTATTTGGAAATACTTCGGATTTAAGCGGTCAGACAGGGATGTTATTTTGCAAATTTTTAAAGACTGCCTTTTTGTTTTTTCTTTATACTTAAAAAGCTTTTTATGTTATTGTTTGCGCTACTACCGGGGCTGCGACAGACAGAGACTAATGCAGGAGCGGAGAGTTAACTTTGTTTTTAACTTTGTTTGCATCAGCAACATAAAGGACAACAAATGTTGCCTAAAATCATGTCAGAATTCATATGATGACTGCAGCTGATCCTGGTATGCACTGATACCAGTATACCATCTTAGACCTATATGGGACATTTCATACCAATAGTTGAATGTTGAAGAGATGAATTGAACCCAGCCCTGACTCTCAAATGCACAGTGGGCACAGACACTTCCAAGGCTGAGGAAGTGGTGTCTGGGAATTTGTCGTTCCCTCAGTCCTGTCTGCTTCTACCTCACAAATGCCAACCAGGCAGCAGCAAGGAGAGGGTCGGTGGAGGGAGGGAGGCAAAAGGACTTTGGAGTAGAGTGAGGAGGACAAATTATGCTTTTAGACAAAAAGGATAGAGTTTAGAGTGGATTGGGGGAGGAGAGAAATACAATTTGTGGTGAGGACAGAAAATATTGGAGAGGATAGGGAAAGGAGAAAAGTATATTCAAAATGACTGACAAGGCAGAGGAAGGAACATGGGGAAAGAAGACGTTACAGCTGCACTAGATTTTTATGTAAAAATCCAACAATTTTATCAGCCTAAATCAAAGTGGGACTGCAACAGAGAACCCCCCTAACTGATATGCAGTAGAGTCACCATATTTGCCCAAATTCAATACTGGTGTTGGTATGGTCACTGGCGGGGAATCTTTTCTACATGGAAAGTGAAGAATCCAAACTTAAGAGTGAAATCCAAAAGTATCTTGGACTTGCCCAACCTCTTCACCACCTCTACCCCCACCACACACTTGCATTTAATTTACTGGCGTCACCTTACAGGGTTTCTGGGTAATAACGTCCTCCAAATTACGACAGTTACCTCTCCAACACTTGGGGCCTCCAAAGTGTGAAGTGTTGAGAACATAGACACCAAAACCATCCATGTGTCCCAGGTAGATTCTTGGTTGTGGTGCTCAATGCTAACACTTTAGCATACACTATGTTGAGATAGGAGGTCACTAGCATTGTCTTAAAAATGAGAAAAGATAAATGATAATTAATTTTAAATAATATTCAGCTATGTCCTGCAGTTTTGTGTAGGATTTCCCACCATGTGAAGGTGGTGGGAAATGGGAGATTGCTTAAAAAAAAATCAAATTGGTGTGGATGAATACATGCACGGTGTTGCCTCACAGCGAGAAGGCCCTGGTTTCGAGTTTGAGTTTCAAGTAGTGTTGTTCTCCCTGTGTTTGCGTGGGTTTCCTCAGAGTGCTCCGGTTTCCTTCCGCCCATGTTGTCCCCATGTTTGTGTGGGTTTCCTCCCACAGTCCAGAGACATGCAAGTCAAATGAATTAGAAACACTAAATTCTCCAAAGGTGGAATGTGCATGCATTTGTCTATCTGTGTTAGCTGTGTGACGGACTGGTGACTCATCCAAGAGGTTTCCCTGCCTTCTGCCCAATGCATACTGGGATAGGCTCCAGCCCCCTGTGACCATCAATAGGAATAAGCGGGTAAAAAAAGAAAAAAGAATCGATGAATAGAATTACAACTATATTAAATTAATGATGACAGGAAGAATAATAAATTAAAAAAAACATTTTATTACTAAAAGGTCTGTCTTCTTACTTTGGATAATGCTAGTGGCCTATCACTCAATATGGTGTAACGCTAGCATGGACGCACTTTGTCTGATTAGATATTTTTTACAGAATTCATCAATACTTGGTTGTCTATGGGTTAACCTGAACTGAATGATGATGAGAAATGAGAGTATGAATTTGATTTTATTATTGTTATTCTAAGTAGTCATAGTATTACCCTGGGTTTCAATGAAGTTTTAGTGCCGCATGTTCTAAATGTTGTTTCAGACACTGAATATCTGTTTTTGGGGGGAGAAATTTGGCATGAAAATTGTCAAATTTTTTGAAGGCACAAAATATCACATCTACCATTAGCTTCAATCCAGAAATATTGGCATCGGCCTTCAGAAACCCATGTCGGTTAAACAGTTGAACACTACATTCGTGTGAGATGACTTTCTCGACTGCATTTCACCACCAGAAGCCAAGGTATCTGGTTTCTGCAACAAAATATCGGCACATAATATTGGCGTTCGGCAGCTTCAGTCCAAAAATATTGGTATTGGCCCTGAAAACCTATATTGGTCAAACCCTTGTCTCATCCCAGACCTTTCTAGGGGGTTAGCAAAAGAGGGAGGGAATTCCTGAGGACTGACACCTGGGCTGATTTGCATAACTGGGGGTGCGGTCAGTCGGTTAAGCAGTCCAGCCAGCCATGTCACACTCTGTGTGTCTGACAGATGGGCTGCTGCCCAAAGAAAATTCCCCTCACACTGAGATTTCCTTCAAGCTTTATTAAGTCTCTACATTTCTGTTCTGTGCGGTGAGGTGCTGAGGTATGGAAGCCAGGAGTTTAAGAAAGCAAAAGAAACTGTTTGGTTTTGTATCAAAAGGAAGTTGGCTAAATTTAACGTGAACCCCACAAAGCTCATGTGGTCATATATTGACACGGATGTGATGAAATGGTTTGGTCATTTGTTTATCAAATATGATTTCATCACCTGTTATTTTATCTTATTTATTAATTGGTGAATCAAATTTCAAACTACCTTTTGCACAAATTTTAAATTTTACCCTTGGATTCACTCTCTCTCTCTCTCTAACTCTCTCTGTGTGTGTGTGTGTGTGTGTGTGTGTGTGTGTGTGTGTGTGTGTGTGTGTGTGTGTGTGTGTGTGTGTGTGTGTGTGTGTGTGTACGGT